>JAQQAE010022923.1:0-10152 GCA_029823295.1 Pseudamia nigra
AAAGGTCTATTATCTTACCCCTTGTTGTCTACAGGGTGGGAACCAGTAATGAGTGGTGCAATTGGGAGCTTGTAGACTGAAGAGGTTCCCTCAATCGTCACTGACACACTGACACCGAGGGAGCGTGGCACTGCAAACACAATCATGATGATAACAATCAGTTGTGTGCAGTTGGGAGAGAAAAATAGAAGTTTCAAATGCAAAATAATTGTGTAGTTATATACAATGTGTTTCTTACTCCATGACTTACCATTGCTGTCTGTTAAATTGAGCTGTGTCCCTGTTCCCTCCTCAAATATGTCATAAGGGGACACGTAACACTGAAGAGAAACGAGATGTCCACCACTTCTTGCTGTCAGCAGACCCACGCTGCCATGAAGAATAGTCTCCACTGTATTTGCATTGGTTGCTAGTCTAGAAAACACAAGAAGATCAGCCTTATTTCCCCTTATGTATATTACTGATCAGATCACTGTGGCACTGTGACAGTAACTTAACTCTACACTAAGTGAATCTCAATGCTATTCTTATGTAGAAAAATGGCATCTGTGTCTTTCTCTTAACAAAGTAAGAGTAAGCAACGAGAGAAAAGCAATGACAGCCAAACTACTGCTGAAATACATTCAAGGCTCACCGTGGTCAGGAAAAAACACAATTAAACTCTATTAAACCTTGAAATCAACTTACCTGAACATGTGCATCATCTTGGTGAGGTCAAGCTCTAGAGACTGTAGTGCTATATACATCTTGGTTTTCAGTTTACTGGAGAAAGAAGAGGATAATTAAACAGAAACCAAATATTCACATTTAAGTACCTATACCGAAGGGAATTCTTATACTCATTTAGGTTCATTGGTGAGTTAAAGAGAAATAACATTAACATAAGTGGTTTTTAATGAACTACAGGCTTTTAGTAAGGACCCCAAACACATTTAAAGCAATCATCAAACAGACATCCTTCTTACTTATCTCCAGGGAGCTTGTATAACTCAACCAGCCCCTTTAGATGCTTGGAAAATTCTTCGAAGTTCTTGTCTCTGATGGAAAGCAACAAAAGGGTAATTTAGACACATTTCAGACAAAAACCATGGACATGCAATAAAAAAGTTAAAAAACACACACACACACACTACGTTGTGTAAAAGGAATTCTGTTTTTTTGCTCACCTTAGGTGCTGAATCAGCTCAGGACAACTCTGTGACAAAGAAAAAATGACATAAACTTTACAGCATCAAATACTGCATCATGTAAAAACATAACCAGAGAGTGGACTCTACAGTACAAGGCATGGACAAATCTGTTCCATCTTCACAATTGTATGTGCTTTCGCAGCCTGCTTTTGCTTTTACAAAACATGTTAATAAGCAAACAGCAAAATATTTTATGAGAAGTGTTCATCCTGTCAAAGTCATACTGACCGTCGGGTTTTCTCCCTGATGAGCCACCTTGACATCCACTAGCTGACCACTGGTGTCAAGCTGCACCTCCACATAAAACATATCTGATGTAATGTAACACTCTGTCCCCGAAGGACTGAGGTGGGAGCCCAGCCTGCCAAAAAAGACAATATGAACTGCATACATTTTCCTCTAGCAGTTTTTGACCAGAAACAGGTTTCACTTTAAATGTTTATTACTTCAAAACCTGTCAATAGGTACACTGAAGATGAAAAGTTGTTAAACAATCTACAATCATCAGGCAGAATGAGCAGTGTTTTTATGCACTACATATATCTTGTACTTCTAAATTAGCCATTACTGAAGACAAGGAAACTTGCAAAATGGACATTCCTCACATGTTTTGTCGAGCAATGGATTCGAGTCGATCTGTCATGGAGGGCAGTGATGACACTGAGAAGAAAAGAAGGACAAGGAAAAAATATATAGTGTGTACAGTACTGTGGCTGGTGCTGATAAACTGTTCCCTTTTTTCTAAAGACATGAGGAAAAACTATATAGTAATTACAAAAAAACAAAGGTGGTTAAAAATGGTTTTAAAAATGTTATTTATTTGCAACTTACTGATGGCAAATTTCACTCATTGACTAAGAAACTACTTTTTTAATGAGTACATGATGAGATAATTTACAAATTCATACAAATTCAAATTCAAGTACTGTCCTGCTCTCCTGTGCATGTCTGTCCTCTGCGTTGACAGTCTCACCTTTCAGCGCTCTCTGCAGGGTTTCCAGGCAGGTAAGCAGGAGCTGGTGACCTGCAGCATTCATCATCCCGCGTTTCTCCTGGGACACAGTGTGCGGAGAAGCAGGGAGTAAGATAATAGCCGAAAAAAGATAAAAGTGCTTCATCAACAACATCTGATGTTAAGATTTGTTTTTCACTGGCTTAGTCAGCATAAAAGGTTAGGCATTTAAATGTCACCACTGTAGTTCCACCAGCCCAGCAGGCATAGTACAAAAAACAACAACTTGTTTGTATTATCAGTTGATTAATTACTATAAATCGTGAACAGAGCAGACTGTTAGGAAGTCTATTGTGGGTGCTTTAATATGGTATGACAAAAGTTTTTATTTATGGCAGTTTTAATGCTTCTAACAATATGTAGTTCAAGTTACAATGAATAAACCTTTGACTTACCATTGCCTGACGGACCACCTTGCTGGTCTCCTGCCATGGCCGAGAAGCATTGTGTTTGGCATGAAGCCTCTCCAGCAAAGCAGCCATGCGACTCTGCTTCTCTGCTTCTAAAAATCCAACATTTACGTATAACTGTTTAAGACGATGCGTTCCTACATGTGATTTCACAAAGGTAAGATCGCAAATACAGTGCAACACAGACAGGTTGTTCTTATGTAATGCAACCTGAATCTATGTAAAACTAATAATTTTCAAACATAGTTTGAAATAGAACTGCACAACAAATTGTAATCACAATGCCAGCCTGTGTAAAAGACTGAAATTTAAATGTTTAGCTGAAAGTACAGTATTGTGTGAAACATGCACAATGAAGATCACTATATATTTTTAAAAGTCTTGTTTTCCTGGGCTGAAAAAGTAAGCATTTAAAAAAAATGATCAGTATTTTGTGCATTTTTTTGATAATCAAACAGACTCAAGTCACAGTATTATCCACAATATTCCATGTAAGACTTAAAAAAAAAAATTATGCAGCACACTACATGAGATGTAACTGATGTGTAACAACAGAATTAGATCCAAGAAAGCAACAGACTAGGCATCCTGGACTGGAGTTGTCTTGAGAAAACTTCATCCATCCATCCATCCATCCATCATCTTCCACTTATTGTAATCAGGGTTGTGGGGGCTGCAGTCTAAGCAGAGAAGCCCAGATTTCCCTCTCCCCAGCCATGTCCTCCAGCCCCTCTGGGGGACATGGCTTCCTTCCTGCAAGTGCTGGGCCCACAGGAAGGCATAGCCATACGGGTCTTCTGAATCGCTCTTAGTCTGACCTGTCACCTAGGACCAATTTGCCTTGGGTGACCCTACCAGCGGCGAATTGCCCCTGACAACGTAGGTCCTAGGATTACTCAGGCATGCAAACCCCTCCACCACGATAAGGTGGCGATTCAAGCAGGGGGAGAAAATTTTAGGCAAGCAAATACATAAACAAGTAACAAATATCTGGCAATCATATAACTTCTTAGAAAAAAATAAACCTTTACAATGACTCATGGATATTTACTTTCTGTTAGTACATTCAGTTAAAAATTGAATGTAAATATTAAGAGATATATTACTGCTTTAGCTGTAATTAAGTACAGGTGAATATTTATTGACATATATAGTAATAAATGAAAGCTGGTATTTTTAAGCGCTTTACATACAACAGGACAAACACATCAATTTGCTGCTAAAACACAGATATGAGTAATGTATTTAGCTTCTCTACATAACTTAAAAGATGCATCATAGGGCAATAATTAAAACTGTGACGGAAACACGGCACTTATATCCTCTTGTTGTATGACTATGAGCTACCAGTGTGGTTATAGTTTAGTTACATCAAGGACGTGTATTTTTCTTTTAACTCCTATGACGTAAAAATACTCGCTGACATTTTTTGTAGCACGGTACCGACACTGTTACTACAAAGTTGATGTTGTTAGCTTATCAAGCTACATGGAGCTCAGTGTTACTTCACGGAACAAAATGAGTCGCTCACTAATGTTCACAGGTCAGTGTTGCTGTGTTATTAATGTGTTATTAAGGTGGACCACGATCTGTATATTGAACCGATTAACATATGAAAAACACAACCAACAAAGAGCAATCATGACATAGTCCACCAAGTTAGCTATTAGCCTGTAGCTTGAGTTGCTTCGTACAGGAATAGCAAAGCACAGCGGCAATAAAAGCAAAACAAACCCATTCTTACCTGATACCTCTTCTGTTTTTATCCGATCTGCATGATTTAAATTCCCTCCTTGCTGAACAGAGAGAGTTAATTCTCTCGCAGGGCTACCGCTTTGCATAGAAACACCAGGCCCAGCCGCCATTGTCCCCGTCCCCCGTTTCGGTTTCCCCGCTTCCCGTCCCGGCTTCCGTAGCGTGTATGTTCGGGGGTGTTGGTAAACCGTGGGACCACCTTCCCACGCGTGTTTGGACCACTGCCAGTCTGCACCTGCCAGGTACACAATTATATTTAGATGTAGGAACATATTCTGTCGATGTTTGTTTTATTTGGACTGTACTAAAGAGTATTAACACTCGGGCTAAATCTGACACTTTGTGAAGTTGCGATATTTCCTTCTCATAATACAAGAATAACGTCGTGATTGTAGAAGTCAAAATAACACGACAATAAATTCTGGTTCGAGTAGACAACCGAGGAAAAACTTATTGAGTGTCAGAGAAAAAAATCGTTTAATAATCAGAAGCTTTAATAATAAATATTTAAAGCATTATATTCCAGGGTTGTCAAAATTTCCAGTCGACACAAACGCAACATTCTATTTTATCTCATTAATCTAATCATTGATGTACTGGTTCGTTATTCGATATCCTGATGCCATTATTTCGTTATTTCAATTAAGAAATAAATACATATTAAAACGCAACGTTATTAACTATAAAAATCATTATATTTTCTCGAAATATTATGAAATTATTCTTGAAACTTCTGATTTTTTTAAACGCCCTAGACTACTCCAGTCTACGGCGTTTTGGGTCGTCACTTTGCACCTTCCCGTTGTGAATTAAGATTCTAAGAAGGATACATGTAATTGAAAAGTTTCTCTGCCGTTATATACGTAATTTAACTTAGGTAGTTGTTAAAAAAATGACAACAGTGCGGTTACAGTCTTTTTAACAACCATCCTGCCTGAGTAAAAGACAATGATGCGATGAAAACTCCAGATGGCGTAAGATATCCGCGAGTAAATGATTCATGCTTTGCCAAAAGCAACGAAGAGCCAAAATCCATTGGATAATTAAAATAATCCTGTTAATCACATTCAGAAATACAACACTGCTTTATCCTAACAAGAATTGTGTTTTCCCCTTGTATTTGCACCTTTTTCAGTCTCACTGAGTGCTCACATATAAACGTTTATAACTCATGCAATCGCACATGCATGTACATAGGGTCCTCCATGCACACACCTGAGCCTATTGTACAGCTGAGCCTGTCGCAATTGAGTGCTCTCTGGGGAGGATTTTCACACCAACAATGACCTGCCCAAGAGAGGGAGCAGAAGTGTGTGCATGAATATGTGCATTTGTGCATATGCAAAGATATACATATGTGGGCATGGCTATAAAACCAAACACACACACTTCCATGCACACACACTGGGGATAGACAGCAGTGGAGATGGAGAGGGACCAGATTGGCATCATCTGAGACAGTAGACAGACTCACAGATAGACATGAGAAAAGAGGGGAGGTGCCGCTATGTAATTGATGTGCCCACCAGGAGTTTTAGCTGGCTGCCTGGCATGGATGAGGAGGTGGGCACCGCTGCCAAGACATCAGTAGGAGAAAGGAAAGGGAGGTATGGGCCTTGGGGAGCACAGTAGCGGGCTGAAACCATGCCCATCAATCAGAGGCTAGTTCACCTTGCCATGCCAAGCGGGACCCCTCTGTGCCGAGGGAAGGGGTGGCACTGGGAGTGAGGCTGGCAGAGCCGCTAAACCTTCCCTAATCCTCCTGGTGGGTGTATCAGTGCCATGTCTGTATACAGTGGGCAGAACCCGACACGGGCAAAAGAATAGAAAGTTCAGCCCCTGTCACTACAGCTTGTTAACATCATGAAGTAGAAATGTTTTTATTACTTCACAGTCAAGGAAACGTCATATTATTAGTTGTCAGAGACTAACACTACACAGGAGAACTAGTTAAGTGACAATTTATCGTTCCTTTCCAATTTACACTTTCCTTTTTCAAAATATTGTGGTTGTGAAGAAGCAACTCCACAGCCTATATTTGATTTTCTCTTTATGTTTCCAGTTTTAACACAGGAGATAGAGATGTGTGAACAGCTTGGCAACCTTATTGAGCGCTTTGAAGTAAACTACCCTCCTTTTTTACCATCTCTCTTGGTGAACTCACATTTACCTCCTGTGAGTAAAGATAACCTATTTAAAGCATACATTCTAGCTATCAGACAAAATATCCACACAGTGCAAACAACACAATTAGTTATGGTTTGTTGATTGGTTTACAAGCAGTTTTATGAAGCTGATTCTGATCCAAGTGTTCCAAACAAAAGGAAAAGATGAAGGATTTTGCTTTTCACCTATTGTACAAGTTTGAGATCAGTGAGCATGAAGGCTGGATATGGTCCAGAGAACAGTGCAGCATTATCAGGACACAGTTTCTGCTTCTTTGGCACCAAGTGCCTTGAAGTGCAAGGGCAGCTGGGAAGACTAGCTGGGAGGGTAGTAGAAAAAGGGAATGAGCAAGACAGAGGGAAAGGGAGAGAAGGAGGAGGGGTCGGCCCTATAGGACCATTTGTGATGAGGCTCATTTGCACAACGGCACTTAATTGGCTACAACAATTAATTAATGTGTTGGAAAGTTGGCACAAAAAGTTCATTTAAGAGGGTTTTAATAAGCAATTAGGGAGAAGTAACCAGTGAGGTAGAAGCAAGTATGAAAAAAGATGCAGATAAAAACTCTGAAAGTATACACTCCAGCGATGACTTTTTGGGAATAATGTGCCATGTCTGGAAATCAGGATGTGGTTTGCTATTATGGGTAGTTGCTCTGCATCCCATCGCGAACACTGATGACATAAAAATACATTATTTTTACCCCATACTTTTACAACACCAACTGTTCATGGCACCCACTTTCCAAAAGCAGCATTGTCTCTTCTCCCCTTCAATCTCCCTCCCACTGTCTGCCTCCCTCTCTCTTTCTCACTCTGTGTATGAAATATCGCATAACTAATGAGTGGAGCAGGTTGAAATCCTGGGGAAGATGTCCTTGGAAGACGAATGCATTTTCAGCAGAATAATTAACTTAATTAACAAATTCACATGCATATTCATCAGCCTATTAATGTCTCCTCTGCGCGGCTTGATGAGCAGTGGGGTAATAACCATCTCATTTGCATAGCCTGTTCACACGACTCCCCGTTTAAAGACAAAATAAGGGAAGGAAGAGCACAGGAGGAAGAAGGAAGAGAGAAATTGAAAAAGGAGACAACAAATAGAAAACAAGGGAGAGGCTCAGCAGGGTAAGGCACAGAGGTGAGGAAATGACATGGGACGCTTGGAAATAGGCTAACAGTATATCTGATGGATGGGTGACACGAGAGGGGACGGCAAACATGAGCCCCAACAGATTGACTCAGTCTCTCTCTTTCTTTTTCCTCAACCCTCCAGTCAACCTTGTAAAGTATCTTCTCCCTCCTGCTGTTGTGTCATCACCATTTCCTCGCATCCATACCATCTCCTCCCTTAAAGCTGAAACAAGTGATCTTTCACTTCTTAATGGCACTGTAAGAGTCACATCCAAGCCGGGGTGCTCTAACATCAGCCATCAGATGTGGATCCTGGTAAATTGTTCCTATTAAAAGCAGTGGAAAGCATCCTATCAGCGTGCCCTCTCCCTTTCTGTCTGTCTGTCTGTTTCTCTTCTTGCTAGAGTCTCTCAGGGGGAATCTTCTTGGCATTGCTCCACTCCTTTCTTCTCCATTGCCAGGCTGCTGCTGCTGCCGCGTCTACCCTGTTACCACTGTCTACACACAACCTGGTGCTCCTAGCAACGCCACCTCTCTCACATATACTCCACATGGCGGTCTGAGCAAATGCCGTGCGCGTGTTCCTGTGTGTGTGTGTGTGTGTGTACTTAACACAAACACCTCATGTTTGCCCTGGTTTTATTGCCACTCTTATATTTGTATCGTAAATCCTTTGTCTACATCAAATGAGCTGAGTGTTTATTCTGCCACTTCAAATGAAAACAAAAGAAAAATGTCAAATTCGACTGCCACTACCTCTGACAGCCTGCCTGTTCTAGTTTGAGTCTCAGCACAGTACACCTAGTTTTGTTTAAGGCACGCTGATACCCCAGGCACACGTGCCAGCCAAAACAATATTATTATTCACTAGATTTCTCCATTCACTTTATTACTCACAACAATCCTGCTGCTTTCATCGCAAAGTGTAGAGCACACTTTCAAATTATCGTTTTGTATGTCAAAAGAGATGCATGTCTCCTTTTTTATTGCACATTAATTTTAAGATTGTTTGGCAAATGTTCATTTGTTGAACGTAGTGAGTGTAACGTGTGTGTCGAAGTGTTGGTCGTGATGGTTCCTGGTGTGTACTTTTCAGTCACAATTTGATTCTAGACATAAGCAACAAGATCAAAATGTTCAAAGTGATCAAGAGAAATGTGGTTCTGAGTGAAGCTTGAAGAGACCAGACGATTAGTAAACGATGCAACTAAGTAAAAATCACTCAAAGTTGCAAAATGACAAAAACACTTTTCCTCTAATGTCATACATACATGGATTTTAATTACATTAAATTGAAATAAATCAAACAAACAAAATCAGAGTCCTCATCATCACAGAGACAAAAGATGTTTAACACAATGAAGCATCACTGAATACCACATATATCACGAGTGGGGGTGATTTTAGATAATTTTACAGTTTATTAGATGTAAATAATACAGAGCCTCTTAAATGTGACTTTCCCTCTGGGATCAATAAAGTACCTACCTACCTACTTATCTATCTATCCATAGTTCCATAAGGTAAGATATCATATGCAAACAAGTTAAGTATGTGTCACAAGATTATGTTCAAGGCATTTTCTTTATTTTTTTTCATTGACAAGCATTTTTAGAGGGTTATTTTGTCCATTCTGTTGAATTTAGATCAACTGTTGCTCATTTTATTCATTCTTGTTCAAATTGTCCACAAAGAATTAAATAGATTTGTGGTTTTTTTTCCATTACTGTTTGTGTTTTGGGTATATTTTCTTCATTTTTAAATGCAGTTTTGTTCATTATGTGGCTTATTTGAGTCATTTTTGATCATCTCTATTTTTCGTCATGGTTATTTGTTTATAATTTTTTATTTTAGTTTAATTTCTGGACTGTTTTTTTTCCTGTCTGTTCATTTTGTGGAATATTTTGTCTGGTAATCTTCAGTTCAGACACATCTTCAGGGTTTTTCTACTTATTCCACTACAGTACTGGACTTCATGAGGGGAGTGAAGAAGGCAAATATGTTTTTAATGCTTTATTGGACTACGGTACTATGAAAAACTGTGCCAGCTATTTCACATTTTTGAATATAATAACCTAAATTTTTAGGGGGCTGAAATAAAATATGAGGGGACTGGAGCCTCTCTGAAAAAAGTCTAAAGTTGCCCCTGATCACAATAGTGTTAAATTTTGCTCATTTGGTGGATGTGTACATTTTTGCTCAATTCGTTCATTTTGTGCTAATTTTGTTCATTTAATGTTCATATTTATACACCTTACACATACAGTATATGTGTTTATGTGGATTCATTTAAAGCAAAAGTTGTACATATTATGTCAGTTACGTAAATGAATTCGTGGTCCCATTATTTTGTTCATGTTGTGCATTTTGTTGCTTATTTTACTTGCTTTTCTATTTATTTTGTTCTCAATCAATCAATCAATCAATCAATCAATCTTTATTTGTATAGCGCCAATCATAATCGCCGATTATCTCTAGGCGCT
>JAQQAE010022924.1:0-10152 GCA_029823295.1 Pseudamia nigra
GAAACATAATCACCCATGCAGAAATTATCCAATGGGAGGCTCATACCTATTTGCTTAGTTAAATCCAGGTGGTGACCCTTTTTTTGGCCAGGCAGTGTATTTCAGAATTAAAAATATACAATGGCCAGTCCTATGCTACATACAGTATTGCGTGTCCTCTGGGGTGTGTCTTAAAAATCAAGCTGGGCTACCCCCAAAAAATGTTCCAAATGATGAAAAAGCATGTTTTATAAAATTTTATTGTAGTACTATTTGTTTAAGTAGTGCCGCATAGCAGGCTCAGTTTACATAAAGTAAAATGTGTTGACCTTATGACGTTTTACACTGTAATAATTTGATATGTACAAATATTCTAATGAAATAGCGTTACTAAATTGACAGTTATTTTGTACAGCATAATTAGTGTCTCTAAAGCAGTTTTTTTTCAAAATGTTTCTACTTGAAATTCTCAATTGTTCTCATCTTTTGGTGGGCTTCTCTTTTGCCATGCCAGCATATGCCTGTGGGCCTCAACCTCTTGTAGCAGGTATTTTGGCTATTCTTCCTGTTTAGTGAGGACTTGGTTGAAATCTTGAATCAGCTTTACAGCCCTCTCTGCATAATCATTGACAACTTTGAGATTCTAAACAATGTTTTTGGCAGCTACAAACACCCTGCATCAGACCAGTCTTTTGGATCCATGTAAAAAAAAAAGCTTGAGGTATGTTGTAGAAAGTGAACAGATGAATGGTTAGGACGTGCAAAGTGATTTTATACCTGGTGCAAAGCAAACAGGCTGTTTTCTGCAATCTAGCGGGATGCATAACCAAAATAACATCCAACTGCAGCACGATTAAATATAGTGAAAATTATATAGCCTAAAATTTTATGTGCCAGGTTTTTTAGTCAAAAGGAACATAATTACAGTCTGGCCCATTTAAAATAATTATTTTAATTTTTTGGTACTTTTAAGACCTGCTCTAGTGTCCTCATTTTTGTACATTTCCTCCAACTGCCACAACTACCACATTTCATGTTTTTGTTTTTATGGAGAGATTCTTAGTGGGAGAAAATATGTACTTTGCCGTCTTAGTGCTGTAGAACATGAAAATGGTATTAAGGCTCAATTAAAAAAATTACAGTAAACAAGAGCATTTGTAAACTTAATCCCTATTCTCTTGGTAACACCATGAGACACTTAAAGTACTCTGAAGTTAAAGTGGTTTAAATGGTTCTCAACTGGCGGTTCAGAACCCAAAAGCGGGTCAGGCTGAGTGGTTTACAAAGTCTGTATAAAGTAAATTAACAAACATACACAAAATGTAAAAAGGTGAACAATATAATTATAAAAAATAGACAACACTCTCATTTTTTTGGAGAGGTGAAAATTACAGAACATTTAAATTTACTAGTTTATGAGTTTTTTAAATATACATTCATTGAATTTTTTGCTCATTTTGTTTTGTGTTTGTCTGGATTTTTGCTGAGTTTAATAAACTTTATTGATCCCTATTTGGGAAATGACAAGCTCACAGAAAGAAAGATCAGATCAGAAACATGTCTTCAGTCGTCAGTCTGCCATCAGCTGTGGTGCTGAACAGCTGTTATGGTCGTCCATTACAGCTGCTCCTCTGTTGGGACAGAACAAGGTAAAGAGGATGGTCTGGGTTGGTCATTATGTCCTCCAACTTCTATGTGCACCTGTCCACCACAGCCACCAATGATTCTATTGAAATTTTTGTAAATGATTGGGTTATTTTATGCTCTGCATTTTCATGTGGTGATGAAAACACGTGCAAATTCTCATTGAAATCTGAAAAATATATTTGTACCATTTGAACTGTAAAAGTGAGTCAAATAAAGTTCTGGCATTTAAGTCAATTCAATATGGGTCACAAGGTGGCGACAGTTCAGAACCACTGTCTTACAGTGTGTAACACAATGACATGGTCCAGTTTTCCATCACAAGTTGATATTTTCAACTGTTTTGGAGCTGTTGTTCACCTTGGGTCTCCTTTCAAAAGCATTACTGGCTTTTCTTTTGTACTTCCGCTAACATACTGAGCAACATTGCCAACTACATTTCTAAATCACAAAAGAGTGCAAGGACGGGCCATGGATAAAGATCTCAGTAGCTGATATACTTGCCAACTTACAAAGCATCACATGTCGACTTAGCCTGCATCAGCGAATAGGAAAATGATAGAGAGCCAAATATTCACTTAAAGAATGACACAGCACATCCAAACAGTGGTCAACTCCATTTTATAGACTTAAATGTGAAAAAACATCAAATAGCAACATGACTGAATTATTATGCAACATCAAACATAACCAGTTTGACTTTTATGGTGCTTTTTCCATCCCATTTCTAGAGAGGTTTGTTCCATCATGACACAAACGTTGACTGAAGACACTGGATTCAATGATCACAAACTCACTCTCATTGGAATAGGGGTTACTTTGCTTCATGGGCATGATGAAAGTCTTGACACTGTTATAGCATCATTCAATCATAATGCAGAGTGCTGGATTCTTATTAAAACTGATTGAATTTAAAGAAGTGAATACACATGAAGCTGCATGTTTAAGTGCTTCAACTAACACCTCACAAGAGAGGTACAAGACCCACTGGCAGATGTTCTTCATTAATAATTGTAACTCATCAGTCTGACATCTGAGAGTTGAGGATACTTGAGCCTGTATCCCTCATCTCCTTGACTATTTTGACTATAGTGTCTAAGGGACAGACTCACATCATCTACATTCCACTTAAAGTCCTGCTGCAAAAGGATGGATATGGCACTCTAAAATGAGAGTGATACTGCAGAGGCACTAATTGAGTGTTTTGGAGAAGCCCAGAAGGCAAATGGAAGTTTTGGGGTAATAAGGCGGTGAATTGAACAGGCTGCTTCTGGTTCGCACCTCAGTGTTTTCAGAAAAAAAAGAAACATCAGGGCAGCTGTTTGGAGACAAATATCAGCAACTGGGGACTTCACACTAATGTCAAATAGCTGTTGTTGGTAATTTCACTGAGCCATTAGCTGAAGCTTACAGTAAGAGTTAAATCAGTAAAAAAAACAAAAAACAATGACTGTTAGTCCGTAAGTAACTGTACTACGTACAACAGTGCACTGTATATTCAGTGAGAACAAGTTCAGGTTCTTTACAGTGCAATGTTAAAAATTGGCTTCTGCTCATTGAGGTTTTGTTATGCCTTTGTTTTTCCACATTCTGCCATGAGGCATGATGACAAAAGACCTTTAGTACATGACTTTTATACAGGATATTACTTTAATGGAGCATTTTCATCTGCCATCATCAGGGTGCCAGTTTTTTTTCTTTTTTTCACATTTGGCCAAACACATCTAGTAAGCTTTTAAAAAGGGTCAGAGTTAGAAATGTGCCAACAAGCTACTTTCGATCAACTCAGTATACAGCACCTTTCCTCCTTGTTTTTTTTTTCTTTTCTGAAGCCTTTTTGCAGGTGTAAGTTTGCTCCTTTTATTAATTATTCTGCAAAAAATGACTTTTTTAACAATTAACTGTCATGAATAAATTAGTTTTTGGCTGCTGTTCACTGATTCTGTGATGTTCTCTGTGGTCGTGCAGGAGTTTATTGTGAAATGGTATTTTGGTCTTGATACACTTTGGTCCTGCAGTACCTGGCCATATTGTAAGTGTGAGGCATAAATGCAAAGTAAAAGACAAACCCAAACAGGCAAAGAAAAAAATCCCTCAGGTGAAATATTCATAGGGCACTAAGCACATTTGATACAGTGGATCAAGACCACACATGTATACAAGCTGTAAAAAAATCATTTATCATACGCTGCCGCAGTGTTCAATCTTTCTGCAGATCGTCACAGAAAAGTCATTAAAACCCCAAGAAGCTATTAGACTGAATAAAGAGGCATCCATTTTGAAGTCCCCTCCTGTGCATTTGCAGGAATGATGACGACAACAGAACAGAGAAATTGTATGCATGATATCCTGCTACATTCCCACAGACTGGAAATATAAAACCACAAGGCAAGATTAAGATTATGTGTTCATCAAAAAATGTTGTGTGTGATTTTCACTAGTGGTGTAGTTGAGAGATCCCTTGGACTCAAACAAGCTATCACAAACTGTTTCAGTGCAGTAGCTTTGTCTGGTGCTGTGTCATTGTTTGAGCTCACAGTCATCAGTCCAGGAGAGAAGCACTGCAGTGGATAGGGTTTTTCCTGTAATGACCAGAAATGAAAAATGATGATGGCTTCTGCAGCATCAAAACTATTAAATACTGTATGAGAGGGAACACTTTTTTCAGGCAAAGATTCCACAACATTTTGCAGCATATTGCATCATAAGATGCTCATTCTGCATCTTTAAGCAACAGACGGACAGAGATTCAAAGTACAGCTGAGGACATTTGACCCCGTCTCGTCTTCATATGCCATAGCAGCCACATGAAAAACATGAACAGAATTTTACTAAACATAGTGATCATTTGTAATTTAAAGCAAAACATTTTGGTGAATTATTCTGTACCCTACTGTCAACACATCCAGAGGTACAACAGATGGTTTTTACTGCTGCTGCTCTCAAGTGTTCTCTTAGGAAGCTGTACTTTGTGGTGCAGTGGCAAGACAAAAACTGTAAAAAACAAAAAAAAGAGTAACAAATAATTATGCTTTGTTTAATGTTTCAAGCTGCATGACTTAGAAGAAACCTAAATGTTAAAGATGCAATAATGAATATTTGGCAGGAAAATAACTTTACAAAACAATCTACACATGCTTTTTAAAAAAAATGTATTTGGCTAAATCTGACAAATATAAATCTAATAGTCATCACAATGTACAATGCTGATATTGTTAACTTGGATTATGCTGTAATGTGCCTCAACATTCTGAGAAACATTTGCACCGTTTTCTCTGTTAATTCACTACATGCTGCTTTTTCTCATTATTATTCTCATCAGTGCTATTTTTCCCTTCACTTTTGTTGTTCATTTTCTGTGTGGTGAATCATGTTGAACATTTCATATAGTACTTTCTGCAGTGATTCAAACAGGACAATAGCTGGAGCATCATGCTGCACACGTGTAGTGCTTTCAAATAAATGACTCATTTTGTAGTTATATGTAGCACAGTACTTTATTTGTTGTCTCGAAGGGTATTTTCATCTGTATTTTTAGTAGTTTATTAGTACTTTTTCATGTTAATGTAATTAGTCAACACAAGTAGTAGCCATTAGTTTTGTGTATAAAGCACAGTGATACTTCGATTTCCATACCCTTCATTTCACTTCATTCCTTCTGTATTGCCTTGCAGGAGAAGAGTGGAAAACACCACCTATGAATATGCCCTTTAACCCTTTTTTCACCTGACTTTGGCTCACAGCTCAAACTGCTCAGTGGGTGAACTCCCAGGCCTCCAGATGGCCATTCAGACTCTGATTGCATCCCATCGAGGTTACAGTAAAAGTATTACTTTGGGTTATAAACTCACCAAAGTGACAGCCCTCATACAATGTAGTCTCCACAGCAGTTACTGTACTTATAAAGTCTGACCATCTGTCTTTGCTACCACAGACAGTTACCATTGACCTTCCTTCACATGTTCTATACTGAATGTGTCTACCAGTGATGAATTTCCACTTTACCAGTGCTGGTAAAAGTACAGTATCTGCCACTTCTGTGTTGATAATGACATGTCCTGTAATTGACTGTGATTAATAGTTGTCGTGGAATTGCTAATGTGCCCCAAAGGCAGAGCTCTGAGTTGGTCATATTACCAAGTGATGATTAAATGTCCTCAGTTTGGCCCCTGGGGAGCCATAGGCCATGACGACAATGTGTTGGAGGATTCTTCCTATCTGTCCTCCATTAGGGAATACAGCAGCCATCCGGTCACATTTGACAAGAAGTTGGTTGGCCTCACTTTGTCTGTTTAAATGACACACTGTTGAATGAATATTGACCTAAGAAAATTAAGCACAGAAACACTTTAGTCACATATGCTTCCATCTGTCTATACTGTATACTGTATGTATTTATTTATCTCTGTGTCTGTTTGTTTGTACATCCATCTATCCATCCACTACCCACCTACATACCTACCTACTATATTCCAGACAAATGAGCATACGGTTGCTATGTTTCATTCAAATCCAGAATGCCATGTCAAAGTGCTTCGCATTACAGCTAAGATGAAGTGTTAAAAGGGTTCAAAATAACTCACCTGCCTTATTATCAGTAATAGTAGCTGCTTTGACAGAGTCAACATTTCTGAACCTCAATGAACTGTGAATCAACCTCATGCTATGCAGGAGTATTCATTTGTACCCTAATATAATGTTAAAACTCATTCATCACTTTTTTCCTCAAAACAATAACATCAATAAAGCCTGTTTTGTTGACTGTAATGTATAATTTTAAATGGTTTGCTTAATAAGTTAGGGTTATTCAAAATTTAAAAAGCTGCAACATGCAAAATTTAACTAATCCTTGATTTTAAAGTTATTAAAATTGTTACTGATCTTTTGATTGACTAATCTACATTAATGTGCTTTAAAATGCCCTCTGGGATTTGTGACACTGTTGAAAGAATCATTTCTCTCCTTCAGAGTAAAAACACTGTTCAGAGTGCAATGACTCAAAGTCCCCAAGGCTTGTCATTACGAGAATGTAATTAGGTCGTTTTTATTGTCTGTTACCAAGAGTGCATTTATAGATCAATGCTGTGAATTGAAGTATGAAAGCTCCTAAACAGAGACTAATTGGGACCTACACACCAGCATTAAGAAGACGATTAACACAAAGTTTCAGATGCTGGGGCATTAACAAGTCAAAGGTTCAGTCTGATGAAGCAGATTCACCTTTCAAGGCACACTTTGATGCTAAGAGCTTGAATTTTTATGCCACAAACCCTGGTATTTTAGATTTCCAACATGTTTTTTGAACTATATTGCCTTGTGGAGTTGTAGGTGAAAGGGATAGCCTTTAATCCTTTAATGCCTGAAATATATGAAAAAGTAAAAAAAAAAAAAAAAAAAAAAATGCTGGAAAATTCAAATTTTTTGAAACTGGAGTGTTTATTGGAGATTCAAAGCGGTGAGAAAAATATGCACTTTATATAACTGAGTTTTGGTTTGTATCATACTTCATCCATCAGGCATTTGTTGCAACTCATTGTTCATGTTTTAATAAACCAACAAAAACATACAGAACACATGTACTTAAACTTTTAACAGATCCTGTGTGTCACTCCTTAGCCCCTAAAGTGTTAAAAAATACTTTTACCAAACACAAAAAAGCAGAGTTAGAGTTAGGGCTAGATTTTGGATGACCCCTCTGAAGGTCCTCAGAGGCATGACTTCTGCCTCCTTCTGATTTGTAAGCACACTGCATTTACTTTATTATACACAAGGGAAAAAATATTCCACTGATGAATTAAGAGTAAAAATGTATTTCTCAAATATAATACATTACGTAGGTTTTAAAGGGTTGTTAAGCTAAAATTATGGAGACATGGAAAGACATAAGATTTTGGTATTGTGCAAAATAATTTAAAGCAGCTACATTTCATTATAGATTCACTGTCCACTTTGTTAGATACATCTGTTAATACAAGTCAGTAAGACAAATGTCTAATCTGAAACTATATGGCAGTGATTCAGTGTATTTAGACCTGTAGACACAGTCAAGACAACCTGCTGAAGTTTAAACCGAGCATGAGAATGGGAAAGTAAGATGATATCCACAACTACGAAAATGGCCATTTTGGTGCCAGATGGGCTGGTCTGAATATTTCACAAACTGCTGATCTACTGGGATTTTCACACGCAGTCATCTCTTGGCTTTGCAAAGAATCGTCTGCAGAAAACAAAATATCAACACAGCAACAGTTCACTGGATGAAAACACCTTGTTGATGCAAGAGGTCAGAGGAAAAAGGTCAAACTGGTTTGAGCTGATGAAAAGGTAACAGTAAATGACCACTCGTTACAATGCAGAAGAGCACCTGTAGATGTCAAACATTGAAGCAGATGGACAATGACAGCAGAAGATCACACATGGTGACACTAAGGCCACAATTCACATGGACTCAGCAAAATGGTCAACAGAAGGCTGGAAAAATGTTGCTTTGTCTAGACGCAGGGGTGTCAAACTTGTGCTGTGGAGGGCCGAGACCCTGCAGGTTTTCTTTCCAACCAGTCACTAAAGCAGGCGATTTCACTGATCAGCACTCATTCAAATTGAGGGAAGGAGCTAATCAGTGAAATCACCTGCTTTAGTGACTGGTTGGAGAGAAAACCTGATGGGTCTTGTCCTCCATGGCATGAGTTTGACACCTGTGATCTACAGAGTCTTGATTTCCATTGCAACAGTGCAATGGCATTGGCAAGAACAACATGAAAGCATAGTTCCATCCTACCTTGTATGAACACTTCGGGCTGCTAGTCGTAGCACTTTTTGGGACCTTTGGGAACTGTGCATTGTTTAAATGTGACAGCCTAGTTAAGTCTGGCTGTTGGCCATGTCTGTCCATTTATGACCGCAGTGTACTATCTTATGATAGCTCGGAGGTCCAGGCCAGTACTAATAATTTGTACCTAATAAAGTGGCTAGTGAGTGTACCTCTGTGCTAGATTATTATTTCTTTCACTAGGACTGTGAAGCAAAGTTTTGTTGTGTAATGAGTCCTTCCAAGAGGGAAGGACTTGGCTAGGAGAGAGGAAGACACTAAGCTGTCCCCTATGATTAATTCAGATGAGATGAAGCATGAACCCCATAGGAGTGTTGCTTAGATAATTACAGCAAAGGAGAGAGGAGCAAATGTTGTCCTGCTGACAAAATCAAAGTCACAAAAACAATTAATAAGGGAAAAGAAACCTTGATTATCCGTCTGGGCCCTAGTTCAGAGAGGCAGTGATGGTGTAAGTCACCAGTTTGTCCTAGTGAAACAAAAAACAGCACTACATGTGGTCTATTATTTATGGACATAGTGTGGCTGTAGAGCTCTGTTTTTACTCTGCAAGCTGTGCAAGCCTCAGGGGAGTGTTGTCAATTCCCGAAGTTAGTGCTTCCAGTGTTTGTTTTATGGTCTGGTTGTAGTGCTTCCCACTATGCAAGGATTGTTATCATCTAAATGCAAGTTTCACTCTTTTTTGTTTATCTTTTTAGTCTTTATTAATGAATCTCTGGTCCTCTTACTATTCAAGCCACCAGCACACTAAATAAATATACACTGAGCAGCATGGGGAGGTGCAGGTACCTGGAGCTGAATGGTTTTCTGTGCTCAAATTATTCTTCTTGCTTGAGTGCCAGACATTCATAGCAAGAAGATATCTGCAACAAATTCAGAGAGGTCTGTGTGAAATAGCAATTCAATGAATTGCCCATAACATGTTCCCAAGGTGACATCTGGAGAGGCTAGTTTTGTTTTGTCAGCATCTCAAAGTGCCTTACCATTCACTTTACATACGTGCTAAAACAAATACATTTTGCATACATTTTTCTAAACAGCTCATCACTTTTTAGTTCTGCAATATATAATGTGAAGAAGTCAACGTGGAATAATCACTTTTTATTTCAAATGTGTACTGTCGGCATAACATTCCTTAAAAAGAACAGTTGTCCAGCTCGTGGAACAACAATGACCGAAAACCCAAACTGCCCGAGTTGAATGAAGTTTTATTACATATTAGGTAAAACCCACATTTTCAATGCATGAACTGTTGCTGCATTTCTCTGTGGAGCTGTTAAATCACATAATCAGGTTGATTAGTGACACAGCTGTGTAAAATGGTGGCATCTTAAATTGCGTACTCATTTCAGTCATATTCAAAAGACCAGATTCCAAGTGTTGTTTTCATTTAGCTTGTTTGTTGATGTATTAAGTGTGTTCTCAGAAAGTGTCTTCACCCAGAGCATGATTTCAGACTGTGTGGTGAGCAGCAGGCTTTTGTTTACGTCTGACTGTCTGTGAACTCTGTCAGGACCCTTTAGTCTGACAGATGGGGAACCTTGGGCAAACACTCAGTGTCACTGTCTAAGGAAAAAGGTTTCAGGACAGGCCAGGTTTCCACACACTGTATTTTTGAAGCAATAATCAAACACAACCAGCAAGAATGTGTGTGTGGGGGGGAGTGGGGGCTGGGGGGTAATTATTCTTGCATTGTGGCT
>JAQQAE010022925.1:0-10152 GCA_029823295.1 Pseudamia nigra
GTCATTCTCCTCTTTTCAACTCCCTGACCCCTCTGCCATCTCCGACCTCATCCATAAATCCAGGCCATCCACTTGCCTCCTAGATCCCCTCCCTACTTCCCTGGTCACATCCTGCCTCCCCTCACTGCTCCCTCTCATCACTGCTATCATCCACTCCTCACTCACTACTGGTTTAGTTTTTTCATCTTTCAAAACTGCTGCTATCTTCCCAACTCTCAAAAAACCCGGTCCAATAATTTCAATAACCTCCGTCCCATCTCCAACCTACCTTTCATTTCCAAAATTCTTCAAAAGACTGTTGCTTCTCAACTCCACTCTCATTTGTCCCACAATAGCCTGTATGAAGATTTTCCCTCTTCATTATTTATCTCCGCCCCCTTGGCTGTATTTTCCATAAATATAATATTCTTTTTCACTGCTTTGCGGATGACACCCAGCTCTACCTTTTCACCAAACCTACTTCCGCCCTCCCTCCCTCCTCCCTAACCAACTGTCTTTCTGAAATAAAAACCTGGTTCACGGCAAACTTTCTCAAACTCAACAGTGATAAAACAGAAATCCTTTTAGTAGCCACCAAATCCATATTATCCAAAGTCAGCAGTTTCTCCTTCACCATTGACTGCTCCTCAGCTTGCCCCTCCCCTCAGATCAAGAATCTGGGTGTCATCCTTGATGGCTCGCTTTCCTATCACTCTTACATCAATAACATCACCCGGTCTGCTTACTTCCATCCTCGCAACATATATCGTCTCCCCCCTTCACTCACCCCCACACCATCTCTATTCTTGTGCACAGCCTTGTCACTTCCCGTTTAGATTATTGTAACTCCTTACTTTTGGTATCCCTCAAAAATCCCTTCATAAGCTCCAGTTGGTCCAGAACTCAGCTTCTCGCATCATCTCCAAAACTCCCTCCTTCCATCACATCTCCCCAGTTCTCCGACAACTCCACTGGCTCTCGCTTAAATTTCACGTTGATTTTCAAAATCCTCCTCCATACTTTTAAAGCCATCCATAACCTTTCCCCTCCTTATCTGTCAGACCTCCTCCACATTTCCACCCCTCCCCGCTCCCGCAGATCCTCCTCTTCTGTTCACTTTGTTGTCCCTCTTCCCCGACTCACCTCCATGGGGAGCAGAGCCTTCAGTCGCTCTGCTCCCAAACTCTGGAACTCACTCCCACCTGTCATCAGAAACATTGACTCCCTCCCTCAATTTAAATCCGCTCTCAAAACTCACCTTTTTAGATTAGCATTTTCATTGTAATTGCCATGGTTTTATGGTTTTATGTGCTTGTTTGCTTTGTTGCGTTTTATTGGTACTGTTTTTAACTACTTCTGTAAAGTGTCCTTGAGTGACCTGAAAGGCGCTTTTAAATAAAAAGTATTATTATCATTATAATTCCAGTGAAATCAGGAAGTTGCATAAAATGTAAATAAAAACAGAATACAATGATTTGCAATTTTTTTTCAATCTATATTCAACTGAATATGTTACAAAAACAAACTGATGAACTTTATTGGTTGTTGCAAATGTTCACTCATTTTGAGTTTGATGCCTGCAATGCATTCCAAAAATGCTGGGACAGGGGCATAGTTACCAATGTGTCACATCACCTTTTATTTTAACAACACTCAGTGTGTTCAGGAGCTCATCATCATCGTCAATTTAGCATCCTCATTTCCCCTGGGGTAGGGGTTGGACCTGTTCTCCTGGTGATTCCACTGTCTTCTTGTTGGAATCGTATGGCTTGTCTTCATCTGTCAAAGTCTTGAGCAGAGAAAGATGGGGTGCAGGCCTTAGTCTAAGGACCCTGGATCTCCCTGGATGCGAACTCTCCATCTTTTCTTTGGGCATCCGCATGGGCATCTACTGCTTACCTCAAAGTCTAGGATTTTCCTTGTCCATCTCTCTGTCCATCCATTCCAAATGTCCATACCACCATAGTCTGTTACTTCTGTACACATCTGCGATCTCAGGGACCCGTGCAGGTTTTGCAGCTCTTTTGTGGTTCTTTTATCGGCCAGTCTGGCAGAGCAGATCCATCGTACCATACTGTTGTCATTTCTGATCAGTCTGGTTGTGTACAGATTCTCACTATCCACTCTTCTATGCCTAGCTGTCTCATGGTCCACCAGAAGATGACTTTTGTGACCTGATCAAAAGTCTTCTCAAGGTCCACGAAGGCAAAGTAGAGGCTCTTGTGTTTGGTGACATTCTTTTCCTGCATCGGCACAGGGTGAATATGGCATCAGTTGTGCTGCATCCTGGCATGAAGCCAAACTGTATTGAGTCAGTGTCCACCTGGCAGTTGGACTGAGGACACTAATTGTTGAAGCTTTATAGGTTGAATTCTATCCCATTCTTGCTTGATGTACGACTTCAGTTGCTCAGCAGTCCACAGTCTCCATTTGTATTTTGTGCTTAATAATACACCACACATTTTCAGTAGGAGACAGGTCTTGACAGCAGGGACGCCGGTCTAGTACTCACAGTGTTGGGCACTAACACACCCCGGTATTATCACAGATATTGGCTTTTGAACGTTGCGTTGATGACAAACAGGATGGTCTTTTTCCTCTTTAGCCCAGCCGACACAATGTCCATGATTTCCAAAAACAATTTGAAATGTGGACTCTTCACACCACAGCACACTTTACCACTTTACATCAGTCCATCTCAGATGACCTTGGCCTCAGCAAAACTGGGTTTTCTGAGTGTTGTTGATATAGGTTATATATCTATTGGAATGGCATGAAGAAGATGGTCTGGGGTTATCCATGTCGCCTTCCAGCTTCTTCTGTGTACCTGTCCACCATAGCCCTCAGTGATTTCTGCCTCCCTCCAACCACTGAGTCAGTCTTTTTAACCAGTCTGTCCAGGTAATTTACGTCTCTTGGTCTCATGCTGCCTCCCCTGCAGCATAAAAGATTGCACTTGCAACAACTGATTGGTAAAACATATCCAACATCTTAGGGCAGATGTCAAAGGACCTGAGCCTCCATAGGAAAATAGGAGACTGTCCCTTTTAATACATTGCACCTGTGTTCTGGAACCAGTCCATCTTGTGGTCGAGATGTACACCAAGATACTTGTATGTTGGCACCACCTCAATGTCCTCACTGCCCAAACTGACTTTTTGATGCCTTTGGCTTGGTGATATTTATCAGGAAGGAGTTTTTCTGACTCACACAAGGCATCTATCAGATATCTGCTCTCCCCAATTTGTTCTTGATACATGCCATACGTGGCAGGACTCAGGAATTGTACAGTATGAACAGGAAGAGAGCCAAAACAGTCCCCTGTGGAGCTCCACTACTGCTCATTACAGTCTCAGGGACATAGGTTCCCAGCCTGACGAATTGTGGTCTTCCTGGCAGGTAGTCTTTAATCTAGGAAACAAAGGAGGAGTCCACCCACGTCCCTTTGAGCTTGTCTCTGAGTATGTAGGACTGGATTGTGTTAAATGCATTTGAGAAGTCAAAGAATATAATCCTCACATAAGCACCAACACCCTCCAGATGTGAATGGGCTCAGTGATGCATGTAGAGGGCAGCATCATCTACTTCAGTATGTTCTTTATATGCAAATTGGAGAGGGTCCAGTGCACATTTGACATGAGGTCTCGGTAGTCGCAGAATCAGCCTCTTTTCATAATGCGGGATGTGAGGACCACCAGTCTGTAGTTTCGAGCTCAGCTGGACACTTTTCTTTAAGTTCTGAGGCAATATGTAATGTTTTTCACACAGCTGGGGCTTAAATACAGTTATCAGTTAATTTACTTTAAAAGCAACCCTGTAGTTAAGTTTTGTTTAATTTTGGTTTACTTTAATGAACTTGGATTAACTAAGAATAGTTTTCAGTAAAGTATGAAAACTAAAATGCAATATTATTAGTGATAAATTCTACCATATTTAAACTTTACCTTACATTTTCCATTATTGTCTTTATGGACTGTAGCCTTGTGATGTTTCATCTGGTTGTTTTAGTTTCAACTGTCCTCGAAGTGAGTAATTTTTTCAGTGTCAAGGTCAGAGCCACTGAGATGTTGAAGATGAGCATATTTTTGGATGTCTTTAGTTCACTAATGTCTGTCTTTGGTTTTGAAGCCTTTCTTCACTGCAGGGAGCTGGTTTTCAGAGCAGGTACTTAGAGGCTGAAGGGCATGGTCTTTCTCCTTTTTCTCTGTGAATCTCTCCGAGAAAAACAGCTGCCGTGTCCAGGAGGGAACATTACTTGAGTTCCCATCAGGCATTTCTGGCCTGGCCAGAGCTGTAGTGTAGGATGCAGTTTATGGACCAGAGATCAGCGCGGGGCGGAGGCGAGGGCTGTTTCTGGCACAGCGAGCAGGCCAGTCCCCTGTAGTGATGACCCTGTGACCTCTTTGGAAGAGTGTCAGGGGAACAGAGTCGCTCTGTAACCTTTTCAGTGCACTTTGTGCCTCATCCTGAGACCTGCTTGCTTTGCAGAATCTCACTCCTTTTGTTCAATAAAGGTTTTGCTTTTAGTTTTTTTTTAGAGCTACGTGATAAGTCTCTAATTATTCCTATTGTGAGATGACTTGGTGATTAATCATTTGATAATGCAGTGGTACTCCCACATTTTGTAATAACCACTGCACTATGTGAAAATTTAGTGCAAAAAAGTGGGTGTATTAATTTTTCATGATTTACTGCACAATGTGGTGTTGTTTTTTGTTCTTTTGAAATGAAGATATATAAATTACTGAAAAAAGTTTGTGAAAGCGCAAACCTCCACAAAGGCAGCTCAGTTTCTCTTCACAGTGGGATACACCAATAAAAACAAATGAGGTTATAAAATTATCAGTTTTAATGTTATTTTAAATTAGTAATTATTCACAAAAAATAATTATACCCATAATGGTATTTTCTTCTGGATATAGCTCTGTAAATGTTGGCAGTACATCAAATCAATGGGATCATTACTGAATCAACAAACTTTCCACAAAAACAAATGTTGAATTTGGATCCATCTCACAATGGTGAAGAATCGTTTAAAAATCTTCTGGATCCTGATGATGATCCAGATCACTCCCAGATTCTGAACAATTGATCTTTATGCCATTTTTGACCTATAATGAAAATTTCACCCAAATCCATTCACAATTTTGCAAGTGTGAGCAAAGAGATTAATTAACGCTGACGGTGACACTCAAGTCACAATACAATCCAGACCATCATTACCAAAATTGAAATACCATAATAAGTTGCAATCCCAATTATTCTTGCAACCGCCTAAACAACGTTTTCTTAAACCATGATCCAGAATAGGATCACTCGACAAGCAAATCGTGCCGTTGCTGCTTTTGTAGTTAATGTCATCTTTACTTATGATGACAGGAGTTGATGGGGAGAGCATCCATTCACCTGTCCAGGCTCTAACTCGAAATGGAACGAAATGGAGCTTGGCATGCTGATTGAACTGAATATGTTTTTGGAGACCGAAAGACAAAGGTCATCAAAGGGTCATAAAAGTTCAAAATCAGTTTCTGCATATAGTGACTGTTATCAGAACTAGAGCCACCATATTTAAACGTAAGACTCTAGTTCCTGTACTACCCTTCACTGTGCCTTTTAAAACCAGTTATGTATGAGTTTGACGCTGACTGTTGTTCAGAGAAAAAAAGCTGTTTGTTTGTGTCAGTTGGATGAGTCATTTGCACATTGTGAGTCAATGAGGTTACCCATTAGAAATGGGCAATAATTCATAATGATTATTTATGTGATATATTATCATTGTCACTAGATGGGTCAGGATATCTAATTATCTATTACGTTCAAAATTCTTTTGCCTTCATGATGATAATACTGTAACTGATTTTATTAATTTGACCGAGTTAAACTCACTATTGTGAAAGCCAATGTATGCTTGCTTTACAGTTAAAAACATCATGAAATCCCTCTCCTTGAATCGCCACCGTATCGTGGTGGAGGGGTTTGTGTGCCTGAGTGATCCTAGCTGTGTTGACGGGGGCAATTCGACCCTTGTAGGGTCTCCCAAGGCAAATTGGTCCTAGGTGACAGATCAGACTAAAAGAGATTCAGAAGACCCTTATACTATGCCTTCCTGTGAGCCCACCACCTGCAGGAGGGGTCATGTGGGTTCGGTGCTGTGTGGTTTGGGTGGCAGCCGAAGGCAGAGGCCTGGATGGTCCAATCCCCAGTTGCCAAAGCTAGCTCCAACTGGGAAGAGGCCTTGGGGTAGACCCAGGACACACTAGAGGGACTATGTCTCATGGCTGGCCTGGGAACGCAGGGTCCCCCCGAGGAGCTGGAAGAGATGGCTGGGGAGAGGGAAGCCTGTGCTTCTCTGCATAGGCTGCTGCCCCCGCGATCCTGACCAGGATAAGTGGAAGGTGATGGATGGATGGACATCATGAAATCAGGGATAAATAGTTGTCTTTTGTTTTTGTCTTTTACGTAGTTCTTTTTGCATCGTCTGTCATTTTTGTCTTTTAGTACACTGTAGTGTAGTATTGTATAGTCTTGACTTTTCAGCCTTGAACTGTGAAGCACCTAGAGATAATATTGGATTATGGTTGGTGCCATACAAATACAATTGAATTGAACTGAATTGAATTTTATGTTGCTACTTGTTATCTTTTATATATAAATTATGTTACCCCTTACATTGTTTTCGTCTTGTTACATATTTTTCCACTATTTTAAATGTATAAATAACCATCAGATTCACTCAACTGTCATTCAGGACAAAGTGTTTACTCAGTGTTTACCTCTGGCATTAAATAATCTTCTGAAATACTGTATATTGTGCTAATTATTTCTCTCAGTTCATATGTATATGCATTTCTACATATGCATTTCTACATGTGCTCTGCCCATATTGCCCAGCCGTCTTCATATTTCACAGAGCAGTGTTCTAACCCTGTGTGTGTGTGTGTGTGCTGTGCTTTTGTGCAGGCCTTTGTCTCCCTCTCTCTGCTGTTCTGGACTCTGCATAGTGTCCCTCAGCTGCTCAACATTATGAAGAAAACAGAGTGACTCAACATATACAGCCTGATGCCGCAGACCAGCAGAGACATCCTGGTTTTATCAGAAATTAGAAAAACTAATGCTGTTCATCAAATGTACTGCAAAGTATTCTGTAGCAGGATACTTTAGTGTGAAACTCTTTTATTAAATGGCACCTTATTAGCTTTAATGGAGAGAAAATGTGAAACACTGAAAAAAATGGTCATTTACATATGTGTGCTCTGTATGTAAACCTACAAGCAAAAGGAAGCTTATCTCTACCACTCTGACCTACAAATGCAAAGTGTAGTATATCAACATTTGGTTCAAATTGAGTTCAGATAGGCAATGGACTTTGAGAGCAAATTAAATTTCAGAGGTTGCAATTAAAAAAAAAAAACAGAACACAGCAGTAAGTCAGGATTGTGTTGTTTAAAAATGAATAAAATTAGTGAGACACATAAAATTAACACATAACAGACAAATAATTGTGAAATTAGTGACAATTTCAAAATAACAAACAAAATAATAAAAACAGTCCAGAAATTTAACACAGTTGGGAGCAGAATGAAGAAAATAATTTTAAAAAATGAAGAAAAAAGAAAATGGAAAAAAACCAAGAAGAAACATGAAAATAATTGTGAAATTAATTATTTTCATATAATTAATTTGACAATTAATTACATTGTGGGGAGAGGGGGTGTTTGCAGGAGCCCATCCCAGCTGACTTGGGTGAAGGCAGGGTTCACGCTGGATGAGTCGCCAGTTCATCACAGGGCTGACACACATAGAGACAGACAACCATTCACACTCACATTCATGCCTATGGACAATTTAGAGTGACCAATTCATCTCACCCCTAGTGCATTATTTTCTGTAAATAATGTTAAAGTTAATGGCATACTCGTCAGAAATGACATAACTGTACAAAATAAGAACATCTCTCAAAAATGCCCAATCAACTTCTCAAAATGATGACTTAGTTTGTCAGTGTGACTGATTTTTTTTTTTTTCAAAAATAATTTAGATCAGTTTTTTAAATTAGGTTTTGCCTTAAAATGATGACTCTTTAAAGAGAGATATGTGTTTAATTGTTTGAATGATGACAAACAAATTATTTTAAAAATGTTGCAACTTTTGAATATACTTAGTGTTTTATTATTTTGATACATTCATTCTTTTGACTTAAAATTAGCTTAAATAAGCTTCTATAATGACTTCTGATCGATGTCTTGTGATGACATCATTTTGTTTATCAAGAAGGTGCTAAACTGCATGTCATACAATATATTGTAAGCTAACCTCCATAGTCAATATGCACTTTTATATTTCACCTGAGTCGCTGTACAAATTATTCTTTATTATGCAATATTCACATCTGAACAAAAGTCTTTGCTCAGAAGCCTTGTAATTTCACTGTGGATTTGTAATATTGCACAGAACTGAATATTTTTTACTTCTTATAGCAATAAAGCATAATTTTGCACAGTCCCCTTGTGTGTTTTTGTGAAAATATGAATCTTTTCCAAAAGCCAAAAACAATTTTTATACTGCCAGTCAAAAGCTTGGACACAGCTCCTTTAGTGTTTTTCCTTTATTTATTATTTTCAAAGACTTGTGTCTTTGAAAATAATACTACATGAATTTACTACACAATAAATTATGTAGTAAACAAGAAAACCCCCAAAGTAGACAGATTCAGCTCAATGACCACATTGCATATTCATGGTATCACAGGCCTTGTCAACAGTAAATTTGCACAGTTTCTTGCCTTCTTAATTTGCTTTAGACCATCAGTTGTTTTGTGCAGATGAGAGAACAGCTCTACTACAAGTGCTGAATAAATCCATGTTACGGCAAGAAACATACAAAGTAAAACTCAGTTACGCAGCTCTCATGAGGATCGTCCCAGGCAAGGAAGACCAAGCGCCTCAGAAAAGCCAGTTTTATCTTAGCATTTGATAAATTTGGCAACTGCACTAGGGATCACATTCAAATTCTTTCAATAATATGCATTTGTGCAGTCATTGTAGTAGCACCTGTGGTGGCCCATCAATACGGGGGACTAGGGCACCACCCTGCCTGTCTCACAGGAAGAAGATAAGAATCACATAAAATACACAAAAACATGAACATTTAACTTCCTGTGTGCCCACCACCTGCAGGAAGGGTTGTAAGGGTCTGGTGCTGTGTGGTTTGGGTGGCAGCTGGAGGCAGGGCCTTGGGTGGTCCAATTCCTGGTTGCCAAAACAAGCTCGAACTGGGACGAGGCCCTGGGGCAGACCCAGGACATGCTGGAGGGACTGTGTACTTCAGCTGCCCTGGAAACTCCTGGGGGAGGTGGATGAGGAGAGGGAAGTCTGGGCTTCTCTGTTTAGGCTGCTGCCCCCACAACCCTGACCAGGATAAGCGGAAGATAATGCATTTATGGATGGATGAACATTTAAGTAAAAGAGTTATATTTTATGCAGTCCATGAGTACGGTGTATGACCTGCATGTGGTGGTTTATGGCAAGTGAACAGTCAAAAGACATATTTCCTGTTCCCTTAGGGCTCAAATATTTTTTACCATAGATTCCTGTCATAAATGGTACATGTACAGTAGGCTTCCCTTCAAAATCAAAGATAGGAGAACGGCAGAAAATTCCGTGAGTGTGCAAAGTTGTCATCAAAGCTAAATGTTTCCACACAACAATATAAAATATAAAACTCATTTTGGGTTAGTCCAGCATTTTTTTGTTGACTAAGTATTGCACATTTTAACAGTTTGGATGCCTTCAGTATACATGTACAATGCTGAAAAATATGAAATAAAAATTAAAGATAAAAACACTGAAGGAGAATGTGTGTCCAAACTATTGACTAAATTGTTGAGACTGAACATGGTATTGTGTGGGAGTGGAAGACAACCCACAACAGAGGGTGCTGTTACTATACAGTAAGTCATTTCAAACATGCAGCACCTGCTTTCAACTAATGCAACATGAGGTAAAACATGAATTTAATAAGGTCAAGCATCAACAGAAAGATCTTACATTTAGATAAACTGAACAGAAATCCAAAAGTAATACAGTATTGCCTGATGAATATACAGTGCCTTGTGAAAGTATTCGGCCCCCTTGAACTTTTCAACCTTTTGCCACATTTCAGGCTTCAAACATA
>JAQQAE010022926.1:0-10151 GCA_029823295.1 Pseudamia nigra
AAATGCTTTTCCAACACCATTTCAGGTGACGACCTCATGAAGCTCATCAAGAGAATGCCAAGAGCGTGCAAAGCAGTAATCACAGCATACAGTAGGGTGGCTACTTTGAAGAAACTAGAATATAAAACATGTTTTCGGTTATTTCACACTTTTTTTAAGTACATACATAATTCCATATGTGTTCATTCATAGTTTTGATGCCTTCAGTAAGAATCTACAATGTAAATAGTCATGAAAATAGAGGAAATGCATTGAATAAGAAGGTGTGTCCAAACTTTTAGCCTGTACTTTAGAAATACTTGTTTGACAGTTAAGAGTACTGTTTGAGTGTTTTCAACCTTTTGTGTTTTCCCCAACAAATATGTTGTACATGTATAATAATTATAATAGGATATATTCAGACCATCAGTAAACTGCCTATTTGTTTAATGCTGTTGTTGTAATTTACTGCATGTAAAATGTGTAATTTACTGCATGTAAAATGTGTAATTTACTGCATGTAAAATGTGTAATTTACTGCATGTAAAATGTGTGACTACGAGAAAACAGATGCTAATGTGTTTTCCACTTTACCCCTAAAGAGAGACATCACAATTCTACATTTGCTCTCCGTTTACATACAATCTAGCCTCCTGTGAGTAAAATAATACCCACCTAAGGTTAATATTTCATAAATGTGTAAAGTCATAACATATGAAGAGACAATTTTATTATATGCCAGTGGATTTTGATGAATACCCTGGAGTCCATGCATCTAATCTCACTTTTAACAATGAAATCAATACTTGCATTAATCAAATTCCAGGGAGTCATTACAACACAGTGTGAGGTACAAATGATGAAAAAATGCAGACATAAGGGCATGAAATGGGCTGGGAATGAGGCAGTAAAACAGTGAGCAAGCTAAAAGGGTGAAATCTCGAGAGTGACAAGCTCGGTATAACTTTGAATCAAGGCATTTGGCACAAGGCAATAGCGTAAATGGGGCTAACTTGTTTGTAATGGGACTTAGTTTGTCTGCTGCTCTTAAGCAAATTTAATTTGTTAGCTCTCTTTCAGAGCGGAACAAGCACAAGACAAACATTCTGGGCAGAAGAGGCTGGATCCAAACACAACTGTGAGGGAACAACAGCCAAATAGACATCAGGAAAATTCAGGGCCCAGAAACTCCACTGAGCATACATCAAATTTCAATATCCTGCATGGTTATTGTCGAGGTTAAAATTGCTTTTTAGCCTTTAAACAGTGTGAGTAAACTCGTTAGCACCACTTCTCTGTAAACCTTTATAATCATCCTCCTGCAGCGATGGGAATGCTGAGCTAGGAAAGAAAATAATGCTCTATCTTCAAATATCTCCCAAAATAGTCTGAGATGTATGAAATGTCAGATTAGCTCCAATTCTCAACCACCTGCCTTCAAAGGGAGAAATAAATGCTGGAAAAATACACAGCTTGTCCAAGATATTTATAGATCATTTTCTACACTCACTCCACCTGTGTATGGCAAATTTACATTTTTATGAGTTTATACTAACCTGGAATAGCAGATGTTTAAAATTTTGAAAAGGAAAAGGAGGCCAGTTGCCCACATTTGCAGAAAAATGTTATATCAATGCAGACAGTGTGTGCTTTCACATGCAGCAGGTGAGGTGGTATATGGAGTACTCATGCTTTGAACAAACTGTCCAAACACAAACAAAAACAGTGCTATTTCAAACTGCAACATTAATGAGGCCATAGGCTTTATTTCAGAATTGTAGAAAGAATGCTGAAGAACACTGTATATTCCATCGACTATAGAGAGAATCTACTGTAAGAGGGGTCTATCAGGATATATACAGTGAATTGTTGATTAAAAAAGAAATAGACAACTTCTTTAACCCCCCCAAACTAATCACATCTGTGTAGGGCAATTGGAAAGTACAAAAGGTGCTTTCCAATTAGGCATTAATTCGTCACACAACCTCGCACTTTAATTAAATGTAGCACATCAAATGGAGATGTGAAATATGGGGTTATTAATGTGATGACCGATAATGGGTGTTGCCAAGAAGGGGTCTTCATACCCAGCATAAGCCTGCAGCCTCTGAAGACTGGTGGCATCCCAGCTTAGCCTTAATCCCTCTGCCCGTCAAAAAAGACACATTTTCCTAATTGCCTCTTAACTTATATGAAATTAGTACCTACACAAGTCGAATTATCATTGCATGATGTGCATAATGGAGTCTGGGGAGGGAGGCTTCCACACTGATAGGCTGGCTGAGCTCATTAATTACTGTGTTGCTGGGGACAGCACCAGGGAGAGGAGAGTGCTCCACGGTAGGGATGCTCGGATAACGCCTCTCCTGGGGGTGATCTGGGGGCATTAGCCCTCTCCTCCACAGATTATCCATGCTGCATACAAGGCAGCGATGAGGGAAAAGTATGCTCAACTCCACTCAACGAGTAGGTGAAATGAATAACTTTACCTACATGATAGTACGGTAGTAGGCAGAATGAACTGAATTCTTTTGATAAACCATCCACACAATGGTTTAAAGTACTTTTGGCTAAATACATACCTTTCTGATGAATAAAGATGTCCGAGTTGATAGTAACAGATTGAGATTATAGTTTTTACATAATTTGGGATTATGATTAAAGGGGATTTAGAAGGGGGATTTATAATAGCCACTAAAATAAACGCATTAAAGCGTAGAAAGAAAGTTTCACTTTTTTATCCAACAGATGCCCCCCCCCCCTCATTTATAGTATCGTGCCTTCACCTTTCATTAAGAATTAAAGTTGGACTATTATGCTTTTTAATGTCGTGCTTGAATTTCATAAAAATGGACCTCAATCAAATAATTTATACTGACAACACATTTTTTTCATTGACAGATGGCAGGCTTGCCAAGCAATCTCAAATTAATGAGGAAACAGAAATAATACCAGCTTTGATTTGTTTGTAACAGTATGTGAGGCTGCTGTGAAAACAGGTGACAGAACTGCCAAATACAACTGCAATTCTGCCTTTAAAGCAATCTTGTCAAGCATGTCAAAATTATTACTCTCAGTAACTCTCTTCTGGATTACCGACTGAAAACACAATGGTCATTATGTAAGAGAAGGTTATTTGTTTACATCAATACATCATGAACAATGACTAAAAGGAAAACCATGTGAAGATAATAAAATTGCGCAATTCAAGCCTTGCATGATTAGCTATACTGTATACAGTGAAACAGAAACATCCGAGTTCTGTCACTTCAGGCTTATCATCCTCTCCACTGCTGCTGTTTCCTTCATCCCCATGGTAACCACGCGTCTCCTTATCCTAATCACTACAAGTTAACCTTGATATGAAACAGTGCCCAGGGGATCACTCACACTTTTGTGCCAGCTTCAGAAGACAGACACCATTTCTAATAATAACCATAAAAGACATCACTGTCTGAATATTATGGGAGTCTGAAGATAAATGATGAGCTTAGCAGGACAAGGTTTAAAAAGGGCCAAGTTAATGTAGACAACAGAGAGCTAAGAATAAAAAAGTTAACTTGGGAAAAAATCTGTAGCTTTGTTAGATGTGTGTAAATAAAAGCCATTTAATTACTAAGGTCTTCTGAGAATATTTATCAAGAGGTTGTAGTGCAAGCCCTGAACTAGTGACACTGAAGAATATTTTTCCATATTCTTATAAAATGTAAAATACTTAAATTGTATTGAATTATTGCTGCCATTTGATGAGTCAGTCTATATTGCTGAGTCAATAATGATTCTGCTTGACAAATTAGAACTCTAGTAAAAGAGTCTCCACCATAGTCTTGTATAGAGACCATCATAACCCTAATAAACACAGATGTAAAGATAGCTCCCCAACGCTTAATCAGGCGCACCAAAATGAACATTTTAAGTTCTCTTTTAAGTGGTTTTCTAAGAAACTGGTGTTAAACCAATGAGCTGTGAAGAGGACAGACTTAGATAGGGTTCCTACTGTATTCAGAGGGAAGTGGAACAGAGCATACAAAATATCACACTGATGCCTTAATACAACTTCATGCATGACTGGCTGTGGAAATATTCATAAAGGAAACAAAACCTGACTGAGTCGTGACTGCCGTGAGATACTGCATGGTGTTTTATGGATGCATTTTGTTGGGGGTCACTGAACACATTTAAAACTTGTGCAGTAGAAAGCTTGGCCCAGTCGACCACAGATTGAGATGACCTGTCTCATTTTTATGGAGCCCCCAGGCTGTGAGCTGGCTAATTATGACTGACCCAAGTTATGTGTGGTTGCTCATCACCTCTGGCCCCAAATGGCCTTCAGTGGCCCTTCCTCTTCAATTAAACAAGATGGGGACAGAACAGTTTATGAGACGAAGCACTGACACATGCAGTGTAAAATAAATAAAGGACAACGGTCACAGGGGGGAACACAAATAGCCTGTCAGAATTCCCAGTGTCATACAGAAACACAGTGAAAAGAATTTTTAGTTGCCAAATGAATGACAAGATAGAGTTGATAGTAGCCACTGTAATATTAATTTGGTTTAAAATGAGCTGATCAACTAAGGAGCTTTTGTGTAACATAATTTGAACAGTGCTACAACATTTTCCATCAGACAAGTGGAACATACTGTACACTGCATACAGACAACTCAACAGTGCTATCTCCTATTATACGTAGATAAACTAAGCCACAAACACAATTGCATAGAAGCTGCCAATGTTTCTTCAAAGTCTGCTCAGTACAGGCACAGGGACATGACATCCGACAACTGGCTGACCACCTCAGGTCAGAAACATTACGACATGCACACAAACAAGATTGCAGAAATATATCTAAAAAAGACAAATTCACCTTCTTGAAATATTTTAATTAACATTTAACAAGTATTTAAATGTTTAGCTTTAAATATTAGTAATTTGTCAGTTATATGAAATGTAACACTGTTATTTTATGATGTGTTTCAAATTGACGTACAGTATACACAATGTTCTGAGGTTATTATAATTATGTAAAATGTTATGGATTTGATCTGGGCCCCAAGAAGAATAGCTGATTTGGGGGATGGGGAGCCTTTTAAATAAACAAATAAACATTATTGACTAACACTGAGAGAGCGGGATTAATCACCTACACTCCAGCTATGTGGGAGCAAGATGTTTTGGTTCCTCTTTAGGGCAGCCATAATCTTCATATAGTTTTATATAGTCGTAATGTTTTGATCACTGATGTGTGAAGTAATAATAATGTTGATTATCTCATTACAATGGCACCTGTCAGTGAGTCTAATTTATTAGGCAGAAAGTGAATCTTTAGTTCTCAAAGTTAATACACAGGCAAAAGAAACAGGGATCTGAGTGACTTTGTTTATATTATGATACGTACAGAATTCATTTAGAGCATCTCCAAAACTGTCTTGCTGGGCATTCCCAGTCTGTTGTGGTTGGTATCTACCAAAAGTGGTCGACTGAAAGATTCCTGTCAGAATCAGAATTCCATCAGTCATCTGTGGGAGGATAAGATTAGCACCATCTGCTTAATAATGCATAGGTCCCCCTTTTGTTGCAAAAATGCTGCAGACCTGAGGCACACACTCCTCACAAGACATGCTGTTGTATCTATGACTGAGATGTTAGAAGCAGATTTAAGTGTTCTACGTTTCAAGGTGTTGTTTCCATGAATCTGTCTTGTTGTCGTGGTTCAATTGGAACCATTCATTCTTCCTTTGTTAACTTTTCTAGGTTGGCGCTAATTAATGTAAAAATAAACAGTCGCTCTTGTTTAAGCAGTAACACGGTAGGGGTCGATTGCATGACTCACACACGCCATTTCAAAACAGGAGAAGAGTAACACGTCCATCAGGTAAATGTGTGGCACTGTTGGAAGTGGTGAGATACAACGCTACTGCTGAAGCCAAGAATGTATGCTAGAGTAGATATCCAACGCTAGCTCCAACTAGCTTATCCTAAACGTACGTCAGCCATGCACAGCGAAGCAGCAGAAGCTAAATCCATAGGCCAACCTTCAATCAAGATGTGCCATGATACAGAAAGAGAAAGAAAACTCTATAACTATTGATTGTGTGGCCTGCAAAATCGATTAATAATCAATTAGTTTCAAACGACTATTGATTAGTGTTTTGGATTGAAATGCCCATCCACAGTACTAACCACTGTAGACCAGAACCACAAAATAGGACCTGATGGCATCACAGTTTTTTTGTTCATTGCAACTGTTGCATAAATTCTTATGCTGTTGGTGCTTCCAAGACATCAGCTTCTGGCTGCTGACTCATATCCCCACCTATTGACTGAACACTGGCACCATTTTACATGTTTGTGGTAATAATATTATGACTCACCAATGCATAGTCTATGAACTGGAGCATCTCATGTGTGCCTCTGTACACCAATGGATATCTTTATGCATGCAAGTTTCATGAGAAACCGATGGAACAGCTAAGGCCCATCAGAGCAGAAGTGCAAACTAAATGCAACACAGTTCTATTTAGTGCACAACTTTTTACAAAAACAAACTGACGATCATTTAAAAATATTGCCGAGAACCATATTGACATGAGTTATATTGATTTTATTGTTTACTTTAAAGCTCCAAGTAGGATTGATTCCTGTGCTGTATTCACTGCCATGATGACTGAGTATGATAATACAATAGGCTGACCAACTGCTAATTTTGGGAAACACCATTACCCCGGTAATGGCTCATGCAGGACGTGATGGTATAATTTAGTCCCATTACATTTGCAATTCACAAGCACATAAAAGAGTCAAATCTTTCTCTAGTTGAGAAATACAAGACAATGAACACTTAATCACCACATTAATGTGATCAAAAACCCACAACTGCTTTCTCTGAAATAGACAGACTAAATGTACAACTATCTCAGTGTTTACAATCTCTGACCATTTCATACAACCCACAGATTTAAACTACTCTACCTGAAATATGTGGGTGTAGTGAAATGCAGTTCTGTCTCTGAATATTAATGTCCTCCTTTCAAGCACTAAAATGCACACAGGGGATAAATGTAATACTGTCTATCTGAGGTGTTTACTTTGTTTTGACCTCAAAAACGTAATTTTCTATGTCCATACTAATTGCACCCACAGCACGGACCTATATGTAAAATCAAGCGGTTAAACAGAAAATAATCATCCACCATATTACCCCAGAGTAAAACGGTGAATACATGTTTGTAGAAAAACATCCTTTTTTTGATTCGCCAAATTGCACCTTGAAGCAACTTAACAGAAGTAAATAGAAGCTGTGCGTTTTCAAGGCAAATTGTTATCGCTGTTTTTCAAAAAGGAGTGAAAGAACTCTAGAGCGAGAGAGAAAAAACAAGGTGGAGGGACTGCAAAGATTGAGAGAAAAGAAACAGTAAGGCAGTGAGAGTGTGAATGTGTGTAATGGAGTAGATGTAATGGTGAGAAGTGGCTCTCCATAAGGCCATAAGGTAAACTCTATGGGAACTATGACTCCAAGCCAGAGGTATTGAAAAGGCAGGCGATAGCAGTAATGAAAGAAATGCAATAATAACGCAATAATGTTGGTTGGGTGAGTCAGCTGGGCCTCTGGCACTTTCTCCATTGTGCAGTAGATGACCTGGTTTCTCTCCTGTTCCGTTTTTCCACTGCAAACACAGGGCCAAGGTGCTGGCCATCAATAATAAATACACACAGTTACTGTTGCCACAAGCCCCTGAGCTGCACGGTAGCTGAGATGAAGGCTTATTAAAGTACCCTCCCTCTGTTATTGTTTAGCCCTGGAAGAAAGTGGTATTATGAAAAATAGGACAACAAAGCAGAGCTTGGCTTGGCACTGTGTCAGACACAGGCACTACTAAATTGCCACTGTCCTTAGATAGAGAATTAAGGCTGAGCTGAACATTGTTGCCGTGTCTGACCTATTGGATTGTTTTTGCTGTGGTTCAGAGAAATGCCATCAAAAAAGAACTAAACACAGCTTATTGTGTTAACTTGTAACATTATGTGAGAGATGCTGTGTAGAGTGCACTTCAGTTCCTCTGTTATCCTCTATGACAAACCCTAATTTCAATGAAGTTGGGACATTGTGTAAAACAAACAAAAACAGAATACAACGATTTTCAAATGCTTTTCAAGCCACATTCAATTGTATATTCACTACCAAAGTATTTTGTGTTCAATCTCTATAATTTTTTGCAAATACAGTGGAAGCCTTGCTTACAAGCACATCGGCATGCAAATTTTTCGGGTTATGAAGAAGATATTGGGCAAATTTTTGTACAAGCTCACAAGAAAAACCCGTAATATGATTTCGATGCAGGTGAAACACGAGATCAGCAGAGCGGGGGGAGAGGAGGATGATGCTGAGGAGGTTACGACAACAGTAGAGATTAAAGAGATGTTGTGGCACTATGAAGTGTTCCGGTGGTTCATAGAAAAAAAAACACCCCGAGAAAGTGTACACTGGTCATGTATCAGACCAAGCGAATGATATTTGTGTCACCCATTTTCATAACATTTTAAGGAGTAGGCAGAGGCAAACCTCTTTTGATCCCTATTTTAGCAAAAGATCATTGCCTACTGAAAGTAATGATGCTGATGATGATGATGAAAGTGTGGCGAAACAGGCCAAAACAAGTGAATAAAAATCAGAAATAAAAATACATGAATTATATGGGAGTTTTCTTGGATCTTGGAACAAATTAACTAGTTTTACATGTATTCTTATGGGAAAACCGGTCCCGGGTTACGAGTTTTCCGCTTCATGAGCTTGATCCCAGAAGGGATTAAACTTGTAACCCAGGGTTCCACGGTATTCACTAATTTTAAATTTGATGCCTGCAACATGTTCCAGAAGAGCTGGGACAGGGGCAACATAAGACTGGAAAAGTTGAGAAATGTTCAAAAAACACCTGTTTAGAAGATCCCGCAGGTGAAAAGGTCAACTGGAAACATCTCTGCAAGGCTCAATCATTCATAAGAAAGCTTCACTACTTTGTGAATAACTGCATGAGCAAATAGTTCAACGTTTTCACGATATACAATCGCAAGAAATTTATCGATTTCATCATCTACAGTCCATAATATCATCAAAAGATTCTGGAGAAATTTCTGCAAGTAAGCTTAGGCCAAAAACCAACATCGAATACCCATGACCTTCAATCCCTCAAGCGGCACTGCATTAAAAACCAGCATCACTAAGTAAAGGATATTACCACGTGGCTCAGGAACACTTCAGAAAAACAGTGTCAGTTAACCCAGTTAATTAGTAATCCACATTTCAAATTGTGTTTGGAAATCAAGGGTGTCATGTCTTCTCTGTTAAAGAAGAAAAGGATCATCCAAATTATTATTAGTGCAAACTTCAAAAGTCAGCATCTGTCATGCTATGGAGGTGTGTTAGTGCCCGTGACATGGGTCAGATCTGTGAAGGCACCATTAATCTTAAAAGGTACAAACAGGTAGTGGAGCAACATACACTGTCACCCAAGCACCCTCTTTTTCAGGGACATCCCTGCATATTTCAGCAAGACATTGCCAAGACACATCTGCACATGTTACAACAGCGTGACTTTGTAGTAACTGAGTGTGTACTAGACTGCCCTGTCTGCAATCCACACCTGTCTCCCACTGAAAATGTGTGACGCATTATGACGCACAAAATACAGCAATGGAGACCCCGACCTGTCATACATCAAGCAAGAATGGAATAGATACAAAGCTTCAACAATTAGTGGCCCCACTTCTAAAACACTTACTGTATGAGTGTTGTTAAGAGGAAAGATGATGTAACAGTGGTAAACATGCCCCTGCCCCAGCTCTTCGGGAACATGTTCCAGGTATCAAATTGAAAAAGAGTGAATATTTGAAAAAACAAAAACAATATAGTTTATCAGTTTGAACATTAAATAGCTTGTCTTGGTAGTGTATTCAATTGAATATAGGTTGAAAAGGATTTGCACATTATTGCATTCTGTTTTTATTGACATTTTACAAAATGTCCCAACTTCACTGGAATTGGGGTGTATAATTATACTGTGGTGTCCCAGCTAACGAATTTAACCTGTGCAGGACATGTGTGAGAGATGTAAGACAGTGGTGAGGTGTGCTGTCGGTGTGACAGAAGAGTTCAAGGTGGAGGTGGGACTGCA
>JAQQAE010022927.1:0-10151 GCA_029823295.1 Pseudamia nigra
GAAAGAGAGCAAAAAAACACAGCTTCCAGAATAAGGCTCCTTAGGAAGGGAAATTATGGTCACATAGAAAAAAAAACCTCATATGAACAGTTAGCAGACATGTTGCTACACAAACATTCATTGACACAGCAATAAGTATCAGAGAGAGTTGGGGGTGTGCGTGTCAGTGTGTAGTGTGGTTGCTGGATGTACTGTGTCCTATCAGTTCTGATAGGAAAGTCAAGAATCCTCTTTAGAACATATAGTCCAGATGTTAAATTCCATGATAGTTACCATGGTGGCACATGTCCATAGAAAAGTACAGCCCGACCTCTTATCAGCGTGTAGGTGTAAGGCGGGGAAGGGTGAAAAAGTGGCACTCATTCTCCAAGCAGTGTCTCCCCCGAGGGGGGTTGCGCTCAGGCCTCTCAAGGCCTGCAAGAGGGAGCCAAACAACAAAAACAAAAGATAAGACAGTCACACTTTCGGAGGCAGAAAAGAATTTAATCTCCTCAGCAACTACAATTTTATATTTTTTGGTACCAGACCTCAAAGTCCATCCTATGAAGAGACCCCAGCACTTCTGTGTAGTAACCCACTCTTTGATTTAACTCAGAAATCATCCATGTAGAGCTGCTACTGCTCTTCCCAACTACTTGATTTGGAGACAAAGCTTTACTGGGCTTTGAACAGCTCTCTCTGTCTTCTTTATCGATACACCAGGAAAACACCCAAGCCAACCAGCAGAAATCCTGTTATCATTGTTCCAAATAGATAAATATCCATCACATGCATCCGCACCCTCCATTTTGTTGCTTTTTTGTCAATTTACTTGATTATTTTGTTAATTTTGTGCTCATTTGATGGATCTATTTTTTATTTTCTTTCTTTTCTTTTTCTTATTCATCTTTTTGTTGGTTCATTTTACTCCTACTGGGGTGTGGCCAAATGTAATTGAGTACAAGTACATTTTTTCCACTGTAAATGTAACTAAGTAAGAGTAAAAGGTATTCTGCAAAATATCTCTCAGAAGTAGGGGAGAGTGTGCATGGTTGTAACATGGGGAGAGTTGAAACACCACCAATTCCACCAGTCAGAGATGAGAAAGGAGTCACATGATCATTTCAGTGTTTACCCACGTCCTCCTCAGTCTTACATGGTGGTTGTGAAGGCTACAAACAGACATATGATTTTGTTGAGAAAATACGTGTTTTGAAAAAAGAGGTTTTTTTTTGTTTACCAACACTGAACTTTATTTAGTACTTATACAATTGTAGATAAAATCATGTGCCTTACTGTAAAATATACTGTAGTTTCTTATGCCAAATGTGATGCATTTCCCCCTGCTACTTTTAACCACTATGCTAATAGAGTTAGCTAAACAATGGGTGAGAAGGGTTGGGTGGATTTTTGAAAAGGTGACAACCCTCTCCTTACATAAAACTAACAATAATTCCTTGATTTTATTAATTTTACAGCCTGCCTAGGCAACGGAAAAGAAAGACTGAGAGACGTATGCCGGCTGATGTTTTAAAAAAGCATCCCCAGTTCCAAAAAAAAGGCTGGGATGCAAATAAAATGTAAATAAAAACAGAATGTAATGACTTGCATATCCCATGAACAGAAACAGAGACATTTTAACATTTCATGGAAAATATTAACTCAGTTTGAATTTGATGGCAGCAACAATATTCTATGTTGTGGCCTCACAACACAACACAAACCGGTAGTGGGGTAGGTTGAAGTAAAAAGTGTTACAACCAAGAAGCAACGACCGGGGCTGTTCACTGAGGCCAATGTGGAAGTAACTTTAAGTTGTAATCCCACCGCTTGGCCACAGAGAAACTGATTGTCCTTCTCTAAGAAGCTTTTTTTCCCGTAGAGATACATTGAACTTGTATCTGAAAATAGTAAGCAAATGATTTTTTTTCATGGGCCAATTATGGACTCTCTAATAAGTAACATGGTGGTCCATCTTTGACTTTTTGCTTCGTAATTAAGATATTACAGCAAATAATCCAACAAATCACTGCCGTGCTGGGGTTTGACCATATACTGTGTATATTACCGACAGAGTGACCACTTCCTGGACGGCATCTTGGAGCGGAAAACAGGATGTAACCATATTTGGACAAACGGCAGTGGGGCTTACGAAGCGTTTGTGCCAGGGGACTCATGGGAAGCTAATATTAGCCGCTATCTTACTGATGCAGTAAAACTTCACCACGCAGTGTCAAGCAAAGTCACATTACAGTGTTGTTAATGTAAACATTTACCCACAGCTGCAGTCGAATATATTGAATAAATAGAAGATATGAAGCTCTGAATCAGCCCCACTTTGCTATAGTGGGCTGCAGGTACCGCCACATGTCAATCAAACCCCAGCACCGTAGTCATTTGTCAGATTATTTGCCATGATATCTTAATAACAAAGCAAAAAGTTAAAGATGGACCATCACATTACTTCTTAGAGGGTTCAAATAAAACATTTGAGACCATGATGACCCATGAAAAAAATTTATTCACTTAGTATTTTCAGATAGAAGTACAATAGTATCTCTATGGGAAAAAAGTTTCTTGGAGCCGGACGATCGATTCCCCAGTGGCCAAGCGGTGGGATTACAACGTAAAGTTACTTCCGCATTGGCCTCACTGAACAGCCCCCGTCGTTGCCCCTTGGGTTTGACTGACATGTCGCTATAGTAGCAGCTCCCAAGTGAAGTGGAACCGATTCGGACATTCATATCTTCTATTTATTCAATCAGGGCATAATTATACATGAGATATGCTCAATTGCAGCTGTGGGTAAATGTTTACACTAACAACACCGCAATATGACTTTGTTTGACACTGCATGGTGAAGTTTTACTGCGTCAGTAAGCTAGCGGCTAATATTAGCTCCTCGTGAGTCCCCTGGCATGAACGCTTTGTAAGCCCTGCTGCCGTTTCTCCAAATATGGTTACTTCCTGTTTTCGGCTCCAAGATGTCGTCCAGGAAGTGACAACCCGATTGGCCTCAAAACGGCCCTTCAGAAATGAATGGGTGACGTCACAGCCACTCTGTGCAGTTATACAGTCTATGGTTACAACTATATCTGGTCTCCCCTACATTTTTTGGGAAAATATTAGTCAAATACATGTACTTGAGTACTTCCCATCTTCGGTACAGTATGTGCGCACCTTTAACTTTACATTACAGAGTTGATATAAACCCACTGAAGATGAATTTTCACAGTGTGAGACCAGTTACATGTTACTTTATAATGACCTTACACTCTGGATTGTGTTTTGCAAGCTATCAGCTTTTCCCCCCGTCTATTTCTCTTTATACACCTTTTCCCTTAAGCGCAGACGTAATCAGTGGAAACACTTTTGCGGTGGCCTGATAACGGCACACAGCAAGCCATCATCAGGACTGTTTCCTCTGCGCCGAGGGAGGGGGGGAGGAAAGAGGGACAGAGCGCTGGGGCCGCGCACGGCGCGACGCGCGCTCCCGATGTGTGCGGAGAAAGAGAGAGAGGAGAGGGCTTCTATTACTAGTGACAGAAAACGGCAGCGAGCACATCCAGTCTGGAGAGCCGCTGATGCGACAAGGTAAGGAGAAAAAAAACACCTCCGCATCATCATCTTCAGCGTTCAGGCACAGCACTCATGGCCGAAGTCATCCCCATCTCACTGCCTCTGTTTCCAACGCGGTTGCGGTGTCCTCCAGCCTGATCCCACGTCCTCTCTCCGCGCTGTTGTTGTGTGTCCGCAGATGCTGAGCGTCGCCTTGCTGTGTGTGTGCGCCGTCGCCTTTGGACACGTCTCCGCTCGCTCCGACAGCGGCAATTTTTTGGATGATAAATGGCTGGCTGAGAGATGGGATAAATTCAGAGACGTGAGTAATATTATTAATTGATGTTATGAATGCCCCCCCTCCTCCTCCTCCTCATTATCTCAGTACACCCCGTTTCCCCTACAGCCTCCCTCATTGGTTTGTGATCATGCGCTTCTCGTTTGCTCGTTGTGTCCAGCGCCGCGTCACGGGGCCCGTTGTGGTGTTTGTCACACGTTCATCACCCGCTCCACTGATACAGTAAATACACTAACGGTATAGAGACGAGCCTATCAGGTGACTGTGTTTTCGCAATAGCAGACTCTGTAATAAACGCAAAGGGATGTGAGAAGCGGACCGCGGATTCCCCACACGGGGCCTAATTACGGGCAGGTATAAGGGAGGGTTAGTCCGCAGCAACGTGGCCTGCACGTACACTTTGTTTAAAGGAGAGAACACCTGCTACAATATGCTGCAGTGGCAAGAAAATGAAAAAGCTTTACCAGATTGGGCATTCTCAGAATAAGACAACATTTTTGAGCAGAATAATGCAGCACAAAATAGAGCAGATTCATTGTAAACTCCCCTTCAGTGCAGTGAGGGATGTAACAGTGGTGTGTGTGTGTGTGTGTGTGTGTTTCATTAGCAGTGATTGTGTTTGAAGTGATCTGAGTGACTGTCTTTTCTAGCACACTTCAATACGGTACTGTCAGCCACCATTACCCTGACATGTTTATGTAAGGCCACTTAGTGCTAATACTGCTAATTATCCTGAAACGTGGGCCCTACTGATCATGTAACCCTACACATCACTTTTATTTCATGCCATGCTTTTATTTTATGCAGCTTGACTCCAAAACAACTGTACAGTATATGTTAATGTGTTTTTCTTGTTTTTTTAATTTTACATGAAAGTTTTAATTGACTTCAGTCCTCGTTATAAATACCAAATATTTAATTAATTTCAGGATTCTAACCCTTTATATGCCAGTGTTTGTGATGGCATCACATAAAATTCTCTTAAAAAAGCACAATATTGTAACAATTTTATTTTTTTGAATGCAAAGTGGATTTTTCGTGGGGGGACTATTACAGTCTTGGATATGTCAGTGATAGGCAACAACATTGATTTTGATGGATTATTATTTTTTGATGTATAAACAATTTTTAAAACTATTCCGTTAAAAGGGTTACAATTCTGAACATGATTAAATCTTTGGACTGTGGTATTATTACAAATCCATAATCCAAAAAATATACTTTTCTTTCAGAATATTGAAAGTATTTCAATGTTTGTGTATTTTTAAGACAATTTTGTGATGCCATCAAACACTGGCATATAAAGTGTTAAAATTCTGGCAATAATCAAATATTTGGTGTTTATGATCAGGACGGAAATTGATTAAAAATATTTATGTAAAAAAAGAAAATATATTAACATATCCTATTTTTATGGTGTTTTTGAAGAGGACACTTTTGTTTCTTAATGGTAACAACTTAACAATTTAGGCCAGACAGTGTGAAAATAGAGGAAAATGGCATTTGTGTTTGAAATATCAAAAATAGTTAATACACACAGCTTTGTAAAATATCATAGCAAGAACCATAACCACCACTGCATTATCCAAAATAATCAAAAATAAAACTTGAAAAAGATAGTTTGCTTTCCAATAGGGACATGAGGATTAAAGGTTTGGAACATTACATAACGTGACAGTAAACATCTTTTTTGCACTTTTTTTTTGTTGCATTTTTTGACATTTTCTATTGAAAACTATTACTTGACTGACCCATACAACATCCATTAACTGAGAATGGAAATAATCACTAGCTGCAGCCCCACAATTCACTGTGAAACTTCTATATGTAAGAGTATTGTGATGATTTGAGTGGATCAGTGTGACATTATGCCCTGTAACCTCTGAACATATGATGGTTGTGCTTCATTGAATCTGCACAGACAAGTACAAAGACATAAAATAGAATACAGGCTGTTTCTTCAGGCTTTGCTTAACATATATCTGCAAAGAGTCCTTGATTTATGTCAGAAAAGAAAAACCCTTCAAGACACACTTTCATGTTATTTTATGTGACTTGTTCTGTCATTTACTTTCCCTGTCTGTCACACAGTAACATGTGAGCCTATCACAAAGGTGGACCATGTGAGACACCTCAGGTCCAAATACTGAGCAGGATTTGGATTATGTAAATGAGGTGTCAGGACCAAAATGTGATTGGCCATGTGCAGTGCTACTTAAGCCAACCTAGTCTTTGACGTACAGTATAAAGTGATTCTTGGCAATTATAAAGAGGTCTATTAATACCCTTGAATGCAATGACAGGACACTTAAGCATGAATAGATAGATAGACAGACAGATGGATAGATAGGTAGATACAAAGGAAGAAGAGTGATGGTGGTGAGATAAAGGCCATTGATGTCTGTGTTTTAACCTTGAGGCCCAAGTAGAAGCATTACAGCCTGAGTTAGAACATAAAAGCGTGCTCTATAAACCTACCGTGCATTTGATTGTTTTACTACACTAGAATGCAGGCATTTTTGCAGTCAGTTCTTTCATTGAAATGTATGGGTATTCAACTAACATATTGATCTTGCCATATCTTTTTTATCTGGTTGACTTTGTTTCAGTTTCCCCATAGCTTATTTAACTGCACACACTTTTGATGTATTTTCTTATGTCAGTGGAACCTTTAAAAAGCACATCTTTCAGAGTACAGTTATGTATTTTTATCAAACCAGTGTTTAACAGACATGAAGTCAAGCAAATTTAATTCACATTTGATCTTTTTCTAACCTAGGAGTGAATGGGATAAGGATTAATATGGCTGTTTGTCATGCATGTGCAGCCCTATTACTTATGGATAGGCCTATTTTTGTATTAAGTTATATGTAGTCAAGAGTGATGTATTTAGGCTGTACAGTAATTAGCTGCACAGTGCATAATAAAACACACGCATCCCTACACTGTCATAATATTGTCAAATACTGTATATACTGCATAGTGCTTACAGCTCAAGAGGCCAGTTGGTATAGTAAAATGTCCCCACACTGCTTCCATGTCAAGATTTTATTTTAATTAAAAATATGAGCCTCAGCGATTGCATCCTCCAAAGCAAACTTCTTCAAAAGATCTGTTGCTTAATCCTGACCTCAAGATGGACCTGAATATTAATTTTGTGGGTTTATATAAAAGATTGGGCAGCTTAATTTGACTGGAACACTTAATGTGGTTAGTGCTGTGTTAATTGAGCATTTAGTCAAACAGCGTTCGAGGCGTATGAGCCACTGCAATACACCTGCTTTCTTGCCATAATGTGATGTGCCGGCTTCCTGCATTGCACTACCATGATTTAGAATTTCTGCTACGTTGTGTGGCTGTCATCTTCCAGCAAGGGCCATAAGTGGGTCCCCTGTTAAGTGCACCAGATACGATCCTGGCCACTCATTTACTGTAGGTTCTCTTAAGATGGTTGAGAGGCCTGGGGCTCTGTCTTCTATGCACCAGTGCCATCTCATCTTTTTTAGCCATTTTGCACCACTCACTGGACCTCATCTGACTTCTAGAACTGGCACAGAGAAAAGAGATAAGCTGCACAGAAGGGTGAAGATGAAAGGAAAAGCACAATGAACTGTGTGATGAAGAGCAAGGAGCTTAATTATAGGTATAGGACAAAATTAAAAGCTTGTTTTGACTAGCCTCATTAGAACAGATTACACCGTCCTCCTCTCTCCTCTTTTGTGTGCTTTTTTTCTGCGTATTTGTCCTGCGTTGTTTGTGTTGTGGAGGGTGAATGATGTAGAGAAGGTACAGAGCTTCAGGGCTTTTCCACTTCAAAGCACCTCAGTGTGGATTTGTGTGTGGTTGTGCGTGCATGCATGCGACAAGCTTGAGCAAGACAAGTAGAGCCAGTTCAATGAAAACATGAGCATATTTCTCCTCTTGGATGTTAGGAAAGGAACAAGAAAACAGGAAGGAAGCCATTAGGTCACAATTAACTAATGTAAAACGTAATCTGTGAAAACTCAAGTCAATGTGAGAAAAGTATGAGAAGCAAAGCATCATCATATTAATGATGGATTCTTGTGAATGTGCGGACACAGAGATACAAACTGCAAAAACTGCAAAAGCAAATTACAAACTACAAAAGCAAGTAGGAGCTTTACAATATGTATTCGTGCACGTAAGAAAAACTGAGATTGAACAAGCGGAACAGAGGTTGAAAGAAATAAAGAGAAATTCAAAAGTTGCTATTTTTAGAGCAAACCCAGGAGGCTGTTAAACCTGGGTTTTGGAAATAGGGTGGCTGGTTGCATGCACAGTAAAGTGCATTCATCCGGTCATTTGATGTTTTGTAGTGCTGACAGATTCCTGGGGGGGTATTCCATCAAGCAAGCCAAAGGAAAATCCAGGCTTAAATGGCCAAGTCTGACTAGTGTGTGCCAGAATTCAATTCCGTCAAAGTGGCTGTGATTAGCCTGATATAATCCCCACATCTGTAACCACGGAAACCGTGGTTCTGGTTTATCCTGATACATCAAGCTAAGTTCAGATTCTTGTTCCATCAACCTGAACCTCATGTCCGTTCCGTCAAGGTGGATCAGGTGAATCTAGTCTAGTGACCATGCTGGTGCATTTTACACTCACAACTGTCGTGTGATGATAAAATAGGCCAAATAATATAATATATAAAATATAACAGAATTCATTACAAATATTAGCCATTTAAAAATATATATAACATCACTTAGGCTACACCTATAAATACAACATCCTACTGTTGCAATTTACTTCTCCATATTATTATTTTTAATGTATAATTTATTATATTATTAACTAAGAATGCACAATTTTTTATTATTGCTATTAATGCTATTTTTTTTTACAGATTTTTAATCACTCTTTATTGTTATAAGGCTGCTGTAGTAATTAATTTCCCCCTTGGGGAAGAATACATTTCATCTTACCTCAAAATCAAACTAAAAAACAATGTAATAACATGGAACTGATACGTTTAGGAAATGTCATGATCTACAATCGACTGTGTGGTACATGTGATCATGTAAAATAGTTTAAATGTTTTCACCATGTAAATTTTATAGAGCAAAGTTCATAAATGCCATTAATATCAATTTCTAGTTTTGTAAGACCTGTTTATATTCTGTTGTTCAATTTAATACAGTAGGTGTAATTATCAGGATTAATTTAGTCTCTTTGATGAGGGACAGATATGCTGAAATACTGAATGGTCTCTGTGTCGCTTACGCACACAGCATGGATGTAGGTTTTGTCGATACCTATGTTGACACATTCAGTCAGTCACTAATATTCTGCCAGGTAACATCTCTCGCCTTATTAATTGCATCGGTGTTTCGTTTTCTCGCAGTAATCCTATATGTCCATGAGGAGACTCTGTTCCGCTGCAGAGTCCTCCTCCTCCCGTTCCGTCTGGCTATTTGAATCCACTTTGCAACATTTTTGTCACTCGACTAATGTGGACATTATATTTTCCCTGGGCATGTTCAGAGGTTGAGGTTTACCAGGTGAGGCTCGAATTAGCATCAACTGGATGCACCTGATTTTGCTTGATGGAACGTGTAGGGGATTGATTGGGAGCTGATGCTAATTCAAGCCTTAAGATTACACCTTAGTCTGGATGTTCTTAGCGACGTGGATGGAATGCCCCTCTAAACTACACTCAGTATTGTGGTGATAAGTTTGTTTGTTTATAGCACTGTGTATACGTATGTCTGTGTGTGTGTGTGTGTCTTTGCCTCTTTTGGTTGGTTCCATTAAGGAATCAGACCGCAAGCACTTCTGTTGCCTTGACTATTCTAAAAGGTCTTGGCCCCCTAATGCACTGCTCTCATTATTCAGTCTCCAGTCTGCACTGCAACCTGGGAACCATCCTGAACAAAAAACAGAGTTTTATGGCATTATTTAATTTAGGGTTCTTCTGCTTTCATGGATGGACTTTGGTAATAATAAGATTCAGAAGAAGAAAGTCTGGTACTGTAGGTAGCTAGATGGAAGTATGTGAGTGATAAAGAAAAGGTGCAAAAGGTCAGAAGGGTTAGTGATAGAGGATGAGAAGAAAAAAATTAATTAGAGCTGAGAAAAAGCAGAGCTCACCCTGGTCACCTCGTAGAGAACAAATGAGCAACAGAAAGGCTATGTCTTTGCTAAAAGAATTGAAAAACAGGAACCCATTATGGATTGAGTCATGCATAATATAAGGGTTTTGGATATGTACCAAACATATCCAAAACCCTTATATTATGCAATATAATACAGACACACACTATTTGACCAGCTCATTGGGAGTTTGAGACTTTTA
>JAQQAE010022928.1:0-10151 GCA_029823295.1 Pseudamia nigra
TAGATCTTTGAGTCCATCTCATGAAAAACGGGATCAAAAACAAAAGTGTTGCGTTTATATTTTTGTTGAGTGTACATACTGCTTTGAGATGCATTTCATCCACTAGAATAGAAAATGTCCAATTATACACGTTTACTCTTTAGCGCATTCTCTCCATGACCCAAACTTTGCCCTGAAATATGCCACCTGCTGCTAAAAAGCTTTGTATGCTCAAGAAAAGCGGTGTATGGAGGGTACAGAGATGCAGAGAAGTGAGGAAGAACATAGCAGTAGTGATTATATCAAGACATGCGATGAGCGGAAAGAGAAGATTGCAGAAACAGTGGTCACGGGAAGGAAGAGGGAGAGAAATGACCATCTAAGAATAGTGAATGTATGAGGAGAGCAAGGAAGGATAAGGTGGAGGAAATGAGGAAGGAAATAGAGGGTAAAAAAAGAAGAGATTGGAATACAAGGGAAAGGCGGAGGCAAAGTAATAAAGAGATGATTAGGTGGCAAGGGAGACAGCGGGAATGTGTATGTGCTGTGTGCTTTATTTCAAATCCTTGTTGCAGTATTTGTAAAGGTCACTGGGTTTTGGTGTAACGTCTCCGTGTGGAGAAATGCAAGTGCAGACATTGTATTAAGATCTAGTAGGAATAGTACAGTATTTGTGCTAAAGTACCTTTATGATCTTAAAAAATCTATCATTCACCTCAACTGCTCCTAACCTATTGTGGTAAGCCAAAGAAGGCGTAACACAGATTAGGATGAGATTGGACAAATGACCCATTTCTGAGGGAGTGTTTTGCCTTTTACAGAGTCAGAGTAGTTCTTTTTTCTCTTGGGCATGATGCCAAATGCTCAGAGAAAACAGAATAAATGCATCAGGTACAGCTGAGTGAGTACAATTAAAAACAATTAAATTCAAAAGGATAGTCTTGTGCAGAAATCAGCAATCTTTCCAGTCTGAAGAGCCAGAAAGAAAAAAAAAATCTAGAGCTGCAAAATATTCAAACCCTCATATAAAATATAACCCATATTTTAGTTGGAAACATGTTAACATGTAATTCTTTTTTTAATTTTGTCTATTATCTTGTTAATTTTGTTATTTTGATTTCCTTGATTATTTTTTGTTCAATTTATTGATATTTTCTTCATTTTTGCCCATTTAGCAGATTATTTGGTTATTTTCTTGTTCATTTATTTATTATATTTGTGAATTTTTGTGAATTATTTTTGCATTATTTTTATTTTCTTGAATATTCTCTTATATTTTATCCATTTTCTTTTGGTAGGCTGTATTTACTATTTTCATTTTTGTGCATTTTCCCAATTATTTTACTCAGGATTGTCTTAACCCTTTAAGATTTCTAATTCATTTAATACTTTTGGTCATTTTTGCTTATTTTCTTGAATATTTTATTCACTTTGTCGAGTATTCATATCTGTTTTTTCTTCATTTTAGCTTATTTTTTCTCATTTTTGGTTTTATTTTGCTTATTTTGTTGTTTTGATTTGTTACTTCCATCACTGGACAAAGCCACAGGAGTGATGGGCTAAAGAGCCACATGTGCTCCTGGAACCACAGACTGCAGACCCCTGGTCTTGTGCAATCAATGACTTAAATTTGGCAATAGGTACACATTTATATTTTGTAAAAATGCTCCAGGTAGATGCAGCAAACTATAAAAGCAGTTTCTTCAAATTTAGTGTTTGCCTGTACAACTTGGCGCATAAAGCATAACTGAGTTGATTAACAGCTATGGGATCAGTTTAGTAAAAAGGTGAAATATTGAGGCAGGTTACCATTTAAAGCATTATACTTAAATAAAAATGATGCCTTTCACCTCTTGCTGCCATTGGAGTCCATCCAACCTTTTCATATAAAATACAATGTTTAGAATATTTCAACATTGAGTCAATGTTAAACATCAACTATTATGTTTGAGGCTGAACAGTAGAAACAGTATATGCAGCCTTAACTAAGAAGCCAGGTGTGCAAACAATGGCTGTAGCAATGAGCTGTTTTGTATTTTGTGGTCACTATAGATCAGGCACAGATCTACTGAAACCTGCAACATCACCTCTTACCACTAAGTTTGAAACCCAGAACCTTTAATGCACAAGTTTCCTATAGATCCTTTACCAAAACCAACATGCAATGTGTTAAGTGATGACACAGAAAAAAAATAATAAAATCTGCATTTTTCAATGCTTGATGTGTCTCCCTTGTTTCCACACAGTCACACATGCAAAGAGTATTAAACACCCAGTACCAAATGTCAGTCTAAATCCTCTCTGACACAAAAAGTCTTCTGAAACCCCAGGAAATACACTCTACTAACCCCTTGTCCAATCCCACTGGATGACACGGTTAGTGGGACGACTCCCACCCTAATACCCCATAATAACCACAAATCAACAGCATGGCAACTGCTGACAAGACAGAGACATGGGAAGAAGAAGATAAAAGAGAGAAATGTTGGAAGAACTGTGGTGACAATAAAAATAATCTCCACAGGTTTGTCCATTTTCTTATATAGCATGCCTAACCTTGGAGCTTAGAGTTTGTAAGTCGAAATCATTTCAGGGAGCAGGATGAGGAGAAGATGGAGCTTGTTAGCTATGTTAGTGTCAGATATGTTGCTTCATGACAATCAACAACTTCTACTATAATGACACAATAGCACTGAGTGTTGCCAAAGTCTTGTACTCCTGACTGAAAGTAATCATGCTGGCTAATGCGATTCAAAGCTCCACATAGGCTTGAGCTGACCTTTAGCCTCAAACTGACCCTATGTGATCCAGATGTTGTCACTTACATACAGTACGTTAAACAGTTGGCCATCTGGAGAGTTGATGTCACTCAGAAATATGCACATTCATTCTAAATACCAAGCAGCAATCTAGTTAAATCATCTGTCTTTGTGAAAAAAAAAAAAAAATCACACCTCAGTCATGGACCCTGCAATGAATATGCCAGAGTGGAGACTGAATGTGTATTTTTTCCACAAACAAACCTCTTCAATTCTTAATGAAGATTTAATTATGAAGAGATTCCTTTCACCATCATAAACAATCTGAGTAGTTCTACCCTTAACTCGCTTGTAACACCAGTGAACTGCACTGTGAGTAAGAGCCACTGCCAGCAAAACAACTCGCATATAACTTACAGTTCTTCATTTATTATGCAGTGCATTTCTCAAAGCTAATTTCCAATTAGAGGGGAAACACATTCAACCATTCTCACTTCTTCACTGTTTTTCAGCTGTCTGGTTCTGAGTGCACCTTTTCAGTCTTTGCACTCACAACATTTCATTTGGTTTATGATGCATTCACTCTCAATAGCCATTTATTTTAGCTTTTAAAATTAAAGATTGGAAAATAGATACATTAATAATACTGTCCTGGCACACATTCTGTGGACATAATTTTGTGGGTTTGGCACAGCGGGCAATGACCGGAGCTGTTCAGTGAGGCCAGTGCAGAAGTGATTTAAGTTGTAATACCACTGTTGGTTACTGGGGCACGTTCACTGGGCTCCAATAAGCCCTGACTCCCATAGGGTTACATTGGAGTTCTCTCTGAAAATACTAAGTGACTAAATGTTTGTCATGAGTCATCATGGTCCTAAACATAATATTTGGACATTTTAATAAGTGATCTATTGGTCCATTGTTAAGTTTTTGCTACATTATTAAGATATTAGGGCAAATGATCCAACAAATCACTCTTGTGGAAATATACAGGTTGCTATGGTAACTCAGCTTGCCAACAAAGTTGGATCGAGTTAGACTTACACATCTTCTATTTCTATATATATGTGCTTACACTAACAACTCCGTAATATGACTGACAATTCTTGGTGAAGTTTCACTGAGTCAGTAAGCTGGTGGTTAGCATTAGCTTACATATAACACCCTTGGCATACTACACTCCTGTAGCTCTGCCCCCATTCATCCAAATATGTTTACATCCTATTTTTGGCTCCAAAACATCATCCAGGAAGTGACAACCCTTCAAAATGGCCATTCAGAAACCAACCAACCAATGTAACAGTCACTTTGCCCACTAATATATACAGTTTATTATTTGGCACCATACTGCCTGGACTTGTAATAACAGTTATGTATGCATCTCTGTGGTTGGAAAAGGTGCAGTGTGCAAAAGCTAGTACTCTTCCACTGCATGTGCTTAGACGGCTCCTCTTCGCTGCCCGTTGTGCCTTGGGGAGTCTATGCTTGTAAGTTTTTGTGTTTTCTATGAACATGTCTATGAACGACTTTAGAATTTATATATTTTTGTTAAAAAGTGTTTCATGATTATTAAGATTGATAGTACTAAAGACACCATGCAAGGTAAGCTTTAAAGGTTGTGTTCATGTGTATTTTGGTAACTTTGTAACACCACCACTATTGTTGATTTAGGATGTTTCAGTTTTACAAACATAAAGGAAACAGGAGCAAAGAAGGCAATAAAGCATCTCATCTCAACTCCTGTGTTCATCTCTCTTTAAATCCTGCTGTTAGCTAGGACAGAATAAATATGTTTTTCTTATTATGGACAGGCAGTAAAAGGTACTGTATTCTTGTACATGAGCAGGATTGTATATGTCTATTTGTGTTTGTGTTCCAGTGTCCTTCTTATGACACTTGTGTTCTAACTGATAGTGGTGTTGGCCAATCCCACCATCCCTCCAATGGCCTCCTGAAGTCTTCTGCTAATGAAAATGAGACCACCTCCACCAGTCAGCTCTGTTGCCAGCGACAGGCACCCTGTCAGTATGGAGATGAACATAGTGTGACGAGAGCTGGTGTTGCTGTGAGCATATACAGTATGTGTTGCTGTAGGTCTGCCTTTCCCAAACTCAGGGTCAGCATCCAAAATGGGTCGACGAGCTATTTTTACATGGTTGCTAATTACGAGATGTGAATTCATGTTTCTAATTAAAATTGTAATAATTCTTGAGACCTTGGTGTATACAATGCCAGGGCAGGGGGACAAAATAATCAAGTAAATGAATAAAAATAAACAGAATAACCAAGGAAATGAACAAAAAATAAGAAAATAACCAAGACAATGTTGTAAAATGAAATTACAAATAACCAGAAAAATTATGAAAAATAAATAAATTATCCAAAGAATTGGCAAAATTGTCCAAAATAATGAAGAAAGTGATTAAAAAACCATCAAGAAAAAAGTAAAATAAACAAAATGAGCAAAAATGAGTAACATATATCAAATAATGAAGAAAAATTAACAAAAATGAAGAAAATAAGAAAGAAAATGAATAAAAATGAACAAAAATAGTTAAGAAAATGGGTACAAATATACAGAATACTCAAGAAAATGAACAGAAATTAAGAAAATAATTTAAAAAAATGTGCAAAATAACCAGTAAAATGATGAAAATTAGCAAAAATTTAAAAAAAATTATGGCGAAAACAATAAAATAAACAAAAGGAGCAAAAATAAGCAAAAAAATTAGTACAACTATACCAAAATAATCAAGAAAACATTTAGTAAATACGGTATTGAGGGGGATGAACCCACATATCCCACCTGAAATCTACACCTATGCAAGTAAGCAAGTATATGCATTTATCTATGGGTGAGTGCATGCAGACATAAAATCAGTCATGCCTACAAAATAAGAATCTCCACTGCATTTGTCATGAGAATGCATGTGCCTTTATGATACAAAACCTTGGGGTTTTCATGAAAAAGAAGTCACATGTCATAACAGCATAAAAATCTAGTCTATTTTTAAAATGCACTCAGACTTAGATGTGAAGTTAATTCCATGGCTGTTTTTAAACAATAGTACAATCTACAGTATAAAAAAGTACAAAAATAACAGTAAATTTCATCAAAATGTTACTACATTGTCATGCAGCCTACTGCAGGAGGTGAAACTGCAAACACATGTTGAGCAAAGTGATTTAAAATTCCCTTTTAGCTGACATGAAATGCAGCCTAGAGTATTTGAAAGATGTCCATGAGCAGTGGTTTGTTGATTCATCATCAGTGTTGCTCAGTTGTTACTTGTACTTACAGACTTGTGGAGGAACTATAGTGTAAAATTCTTTTACTCTTATTTTTCACATTTTTTTATATGATTGTGGAATTTTCTGACGGACAGACAGACACACAGACTGGGACTCACCTGGCACACTTGTTGAAACATTGACCTGTGTGTAGAACCTTTTGTTGGGCAGCAGCTCTGACACTCCATTCAAGGCCTCTACTGTGAATGTGTAGTTGGTGTTCGGAAGAAGATTGACTACGGTCACCGTTCTCTCAGTCAAGCCGACCTGCTGAGGCACAAAGCCCACACTCGCTCCACATGGTTCACATTGCCTCCCAACGCACCTCCGGCACCCCACGCTGTATGTCAGGTCCACCCTGCCTCCTGTGTCAGATGGTGCGGCCCACTCCAAGATCAGTGTGGATTGCTTCAGGGTGTAGACCAAATCTCTAGGTGGGGAGGGGGGGCCTATGAGAGATGAAAAAAAGACTGTATATCTAATAGCACTGAAAAGTCTTCTTTGAAAATAAGCTCAAGAAAAAAGAAAATTTTTCTTTGAGTAATTTAACCTGCGAAAAGGAAAATTGCCCAAAGACAAATTTAATCATTAAAGATTCCCAGCTGTGTTGTTGGTTTCATGATGTGCTAGACATGAATTATTAAGAAAAATACAGCCAAATACAGTCAAAGTGGTAGTAATCTTAAACATCTTGTCAAGTCAAGCACAGCTTATTACTACTGTAAAAGCAGCTTGAATAAAACCAATGAGATGAGCATTGCTTTGCTGAAACATAAGAATTTTAAGCAACTTACAGACTGATCGCATTTGTATCATGGTGTGAAGGCATGAGCCCAGTTTGCACATCATGAGATAATAATCCTGTCTTATCCAGGATTTGGTGCTAAGAATCAATTGTTTTGATGAAAACCATTTGACCTTAATGCGAATAGGCCACTGAAAAATTGCACTTGAAGATGGAAAGGGGATTAGAGAAGACAGAGATGGCAAATACCACTTGGGAATAAAAGTAGGCCTAAAGGCAGGGGCTGATTAATTTCATATTATTCGGTGCACAAATCTGTGTGTGATCTGATTTATGGAATGAAATGAGAGGAAAATTATGACTTATATTGATCTATGAATATTGTTTGTTGTCTATATGAGCATGGATCACAAGTTTGTCCATATTTCTAACTCATGTGACATGTATGCGATTATATGTAGACCAAAAAATAAAAAAGCTGGAGGGAGAATTGCATAATATATACATAAACTAATCAAAACCTATATAGATCTACATAAACCATATAATAGACAGGTGGAAGTAAAAAAAACTGTAGTTACTGTCACTACTGTAACAAAGTGGCTATTTAGTCTAATTATATATTCTATGCCTCTCTAATTTTGCATTGGTTTGTTTGTTTTACTTAAACTCTTAAATGTTTTTCTGTACTCTCAGGGATACAGATAAAAATTATTTTAAGTTTCTAAACTTTATATCATAATAAAAGTTAAAAGTAGTCTTAAAGGGAGACTATGACATCAGGTCATGTGATTTCATACCATCAACCAATCACACACTGCTGCACTGTCCAAAATGTCTGTCTACTGTATGTCGACAAAGCCCCAACTGAGAAGTAGGAGATGTTGGCTTTCATGTTTTTTTCTTAGAATATGTGGGTGTTATATTCAAAATCTATTGTTTTTTGAAAGATGTTTTTATATTCATGTTGAAACATACTGAAATATATTTACACAGCTTTGACTGTTTGCATCCTGGAGGGCACGCTGACTGGATCGGGAAAAAAACCAAATAATCAGACACAGACATAGTTCTTTTTATTCTCTACAAATGATCAGTAATATAAAGTTGTGAAATATTAGTTCTCTTTATCTTACTATTAAATGCACATTATAGATTAATTCACCAGTATACGTACATATGTACCTGGTGATGATTTGGCAACACTTTGTACAGAAGTAAGTGTGCAGCTTATTGTCAGAATATAGGAATCAGTGAAAAATATAAGGAAGACTTATATAAATAGGAAGGGGATTGAGCAAGCTGCAGTTTCTTAAAAAAGACATGCTGATTGTAAATATAAGAATATGAAAGCCATTGTTAAGGGTTTTTTTTCTCCCATTTTTAAAAAGTTATGCAGGCAAAATATGAAATAAATTCAGTAATGAACAGCTTCTAAAATATTTTCAAAGCTGAAAAATGAATTCTTTATATAGTATAATTACTAAATGTCACTTTTATACTCTAAATGGAAAATGTATCCCAGGGGACACAGACTCCAAATTAAAAAGTAAAAGTCATATAAAAAAATCAAAATTTGTATTTTATTTTAGCCATCAATTAATTTTTCAACATATTTACATGTGCCTGACCATCTAAGGGTTATGTTTATTCCCATTCAAAGTGTCTCCATGAGCTACACACAAAAAATAATACGTTCTTCTGTGACTAGACAGAAAAATTGTAAATTATTTCAGTAAAAAAAAATATGCACATGCAACAGGCAGAAAAATCCTTGGCTACATTTAAATCCAACAAAGGCAACCATTTCTTTATGCAGTACCACCTCAAACTGCCCAAAAATGTGAAGCTGCTTCCAAAAACTCAGTATCCATCCAGAGGAATCAGCTGTCTGATCTATAGCCAGTAGCTTTGCTGACGTTTGGTTTAAAAGGCACCAGAAGGAAATCAGTGTTTCATATAAACCTGGAGCCTGTATCATAGAGCAGGATGAAGGTGTTAGTCAGTGGGTGGTGTTTAATATAATAAAAAACATAATCTTAAAAGCGTTAAAATGTGTTCTTATTGACCTTCTGCGTGATTATAATCCTACATACTTGTTTTGAAGCTGTTTTTATATTTTTGACTCTTAAACAGTGCATTTCTGTTGATTTAGTGCTTATTTTGATTTCATTTTGATTTATTGTAATGTGTTACTTCCATTATGAGACAAAGCTACAGGGGCCACTGGAGAGGGGCCAAAGGGTCACGTGTGGCTCTGGAGCCACAGGTTGCAGACCTCTGGTCTATACTTTTACAGTAATTTAAATTTTACAAGTACATTTCATCACGGTATAGGTACTTTTAAGTGAGTAAAATAATTTAGTACTTTTTTCCACAAATGCCACAGAAGCTAAAAATAATGCATGCAGTCTGTCCCTAAAGGGCTGCATAGAACGTCTCTGCCATCGCTAAGTCACTGTCCTGACTGACCTATGCGTTTCCCTGCGGGTCCAGGCAGACACAGGCTGGAGTGGTGCTTAGGTCCATTAAAGGTCATGAATTTTATATGTGTCCTTGCATGTGTATGCATGTGGTGTGAAAAGAGTAAGTGAAAGTGTACAGCTGTGTGCATGCTGCCAAACACATCGCAGCTGCGTCCAGTTCCCAGACACACATGGAGTTACATAAGCTCAGAGATCATCCAGGCTGTAAACACCCAGACACACACACACACCCACAAGACTACATGCAAACGCACTGATGTATACACAACTGGGCCTTTATTCATAATTCGCTCCTCCTCTTTTGTGCTTCCCTCTTTAAGTTTTTTCTCCTCTAATCTTCAAATCTGAAGGCTTCTTATTAAATTGTCACCCCCCAACTCAGCTCCTACTCCCTTTTTTGCTCTCCCTCTGCTCTTTCCACCCAAATGACCCAGACTCCTCTGATAAATAACATCATAGAGCATCCTCAAGTAGGTTTTAACATCCATATTAATGTATTTCCTTAAGTCATGAGCTGTTTTTCAGTCACTTTAGTACTGTCTTCAGAAAACATGCACTGGTATGCAGTAGGGTTTTTTCCTGTAGTTATTATGTTGCAGTTACTATCAGGGATATAGCTGCACTCAGCCAAAACTGATTTATTAACAATATTTTACTCTCACCAAGCACTTTCTGTCACAATTTCCCATTATTCTGCCTCTTCATTGCCTGGCCATGAGATATTTAAAGCTATTTTGTAAACAGCTACTCTTGACAGTATGACTGTGTCATATGTAGCAGATAATGTAGACTGCTGGCTTATTTTGCACTAACCTCCATCCATCCATCCATCTTCTACCGCTTATCCGTGGGGTCGGGTCGCGGGGGCAGCAGCTTGAGCAGGGAGTCCCA
>JAQQAE010022929.1:0-10150 GCA_029823295.1 Pseudamia nigra
CATGCACCATTGTGTTAACTTTTAGTTAATTTTCTGTGTGGACAGGTGGACATTCCACTGGTGTGTGTGTGTGTGTGGACAGGTAGTACACAGCTCTGGACCAACGGTGGAGGACACCTGTGGATGCATAGACAGTAGTTTGGTGAGGACATGGGGACAGACGTCTGTTTTGCGTCTCTGTGTGGACAGCAGACCTCCCTCTTGTCTGTGTGTGTGTGGACAGGCTGCATGGAGGACAGGTCTGCGTGCGGACAGGTCAGCGTGCGGTCAGGTCAGCGTGCGGACAGGTCAGCGTGCGGTCAGGTCAGCGTGCGGTCAGGTCAGCGTGCGGACAGGTCAGCGTGCGGACAGGTCAGCGTGCGATGAGATCAGTGTGCGGACAGGTCAGCATGCGGTCAGGTCAACGTGCGGACAGGTCAGCGTGTGGACAGGTCAGCGTGTGGACAGGTGGGCGCACCTCTGGTCCCACACCACCAGGTGGAACAGGTATTTGCTGACGGACTGTTTGCTGGTGTGCTGAGGTGCGCAGAGCTCCGCCCCTCCATGAGTCAGAGAGCAGGACAGGAAGAAGCCCTCGTAGCTGAAAGACACACAGACGACCAATCATAACGCAGGATGGACAGACGCAACCAATGAGAGAGCAGCATAATTTCGGTACATTTACATATTTGTATCATGTCACACCTGAGTGCTTCACCTGCTCAGGTTTGAATCTGACACAAGTACTGATGCACAAATTATGCAGGACTGTGCTAGAGTAGTTTTCACTGCCTGTACTTTTACTTGACTATTTATTTTTCCTCTTACCGCCTACATTTAAACACAAATATGTGGACGGACTCTATTCCTACATGTTCAAACCAGACGTCCTGGGGTGGTCGAGCCCATCTCCAGAGCTGAACCCAATGGAAGATCTTTGGAGGGAGCTGAAACTCCGTGTTGCCTAGCAACAGCCCCAAAACCTCAAAGATCTACAGAAGATCTGTATTTAGGAGTGGACCAAAATCCCTGCTGCAGTGTGTAGAAACTGCAGTCAACTACTACTGGAAACATTTCTTCCTGTATTAAATATTCATTTCTATTTTTCTATTGTATCAAGTACTTATTTTCCACACTGTGTTTTATACCATTTTCATCTCATAACACCTCTTACTGACCCCTGTTTTTGTGCCTTTACATCATTTTTGTTCCAGCTTTACTGATAAATTACACCTAAAATGATCATCTGGTTTCTTCAGTTCAGTTCTTCAGCTAAAAACATCACATTCTCGGCGGTGGATGCGGAGACGACCTGCCCTGGTCCCTATCCCACCTCCTCCCTGGTGAAAACACCTCCTAAGGCGTCTGAAAAGGGCACCTCCATCCTCTCTACCTTCCACAGAGGCACCATAGACCAGCAGCATCTCCCTGTGACATGAGGGGACCCCCATTGTGGACCCCCACTCTGGACACAAAGGTCCTGAGGATTATTGGTCACTCCATGCCCCCAAACACAGACCCTTAGAAACGCGATGTCCACCCTCCGGGACATCACCCATCCCTGTCACAGACTGAAAAGGTTCAGGAGCCTGTGCCGCATCACAACACTCTGCCATGTCCAACATGATTCATGCCATATTCAATATTTTTACATCTATTTATTCATCACTATGTCATTTCACTACCACTGCTGCTGCTGTAAGTACTGCTGTTCTTTTATATCTGCACTATGATTTTATATTTGCACTGGCAAGTTATTGCACTATTTTTTAATCTGATTCTTAATCTGTGGGTGCTGCACATTTAAATTTTGTTCTGCGTGCGTGCTGTAGCCTGAGTGACAATAAAGGATTCTTCATTCAGAACCAAAACTCCGCTCTTAAACGTGAATAAAATAATGATTTTGTTGTGATAATTGTTAATAACCTGATAACTAGTTCACTGTGAGAACATTTTGGCTGCATTGCTCTGCTCTAACAGATGGCGTGTGATGTGACAGACAGCTGCCAGGTCTCCACAAGAGTCAAAGGTCAGGCCTGGTTCCCAGGCAGTCGGCCCTTTGTCAGAGACCGATCCAGGAAATCCAGGAATCCAGGACCCCAGATCTGCACATCCACAGACTGCGTTAGTCGATGTGAGTGGATTCATGTTGGTGAAACTGTCGTGTGGGTTGGTTGTTGTTTAGATGGAGTTAGTGTTGGGGTGGGGGTAGGTGCTCACAAAGACCCCAGTACAATAATGGGGGAGGGGCAGCAGCTGAGCTCTGTGGCTCGGCTTTGTTTCAAACACACAGAGTCCAGTGTGAAGCCACTCTGAGAACTGCTGAGTCATCAGAACGCAAGCAAGTCTGCTGTCTGTAGGGGGCGCTCTCACACATATACATACTCCACCAGTCAAAAGTGTGGACACACCGTCTCCTTCGCTGATCCTTCATTTTAATTACTTGTACATTAATATTGAAGACAGGAAAGATGTCCACAGCCCTGTTAGTGCTACTACAACAACCATACAAATCCATAATATGACCAGAAACACTCAGTTCACCAAAGATAAAAGAGAAACAAGTAAACGTCAGTCCCAAAAATCTCAAGAACATTTGCTGCATTTCAGAAAACTGGGAAGTTGGACCGGGAAGTCCCACTGAGAATGTCCATGTGTCGACTTCAAAGTGTCCCAGGCAAACGAGGTCTGATGAAACCAATTTAAGAGACTCTTTGATGTCTAGCAAACATTTGCTCTTGCATAGATATCCAAATCTGAGGAGGAATGAATAGAGAATGAATCTCAACGTAAACTCCTGCTGGTTAAAAAGACATAGAGAAAAACATTTTGATATGATTTTCCGAAGATCACTGGAATGACAGTACATCATTACTTTACGAAGTAAAGGTCAGTCAATCCAGGAAATGTGTGTCCATGTGCAGCCTCCTGTGGCCTCAGTGCCATAAAAGCCATTGAACAGGGTGTTTGAAAAAGATTGACCCAAGTTGAAAATCACCACCAATCTGCAACCACCAACCACCTGTGAATGAAACACTTACCACATGAAAGGACGGGGCATAGAATTTGAAAAAACTACCACTAGGTGTCACTCCTGATAGGTTGCATGGGACCCAATGACTAGCCACGACAGTCTGAGCCTCCAACATCCACAGATACAGTGAACCCTTGTTTATCGCGGGGGTTACGTTCTAAAAATAACCCGTGATAGGTGACATCCGTGAAGTAGATTCCTATGGAAAAACTCACTCCGGCCAATGGGATGGGTGAATAGAAAGCAGTGTAAAGCGCTTTGAGCACTGTAGGGTAGAAAGACACTATGTAAGTGCAAGATAAAGGTGCTATATAAGTGCATTTACCATTTACCATTCTGTAAAAAAAATACATGAAAATTGCACAAAAAAAAAAAAATCCGCGAAGCAGCGAAAGGTGAACCGCGTTATACTGAGGGTTCACTGTATTACACACTGTGACTTTTTGATGATTGACATTTCGGAGGGTGTGGGCGTGGTTTGTGAACTCCCTCTCATAAGCAGATTGGAAACAGCTGTTTGAAGACGAGGAGATAAAGCAGCCGAGGTGATGCCTCTGGGGGACAGAGGACGTGGGAAAGTGATGAAGTAATCGGAAAAGAGACGCAGACAGGACAGGTGGAGAATCTCGAGAGGAAACATAGCTGACAGAACTGAACCACATCAACCAACGGACTGAGAATCAAACTTTTAAGTAGCACACTAACACTTTTGTATATATTCACCTTAAAAAACTCTGAACGACAACCAAGTGCGGGTTGGCTGATCCATCAGAGCAAAGTGCACGGACCGCCGGTCAGATGGACTCCGTGGGCATGATTCGCCAGATCCATAAGCAGACTTGTGGGGGTGAGTTTGGCAAACACACACCTCATCCTCCGACAGGATAGGGATAAACACATCACACAAGGCTAGTATAGAACACAACTCAAGTTCTGTACCTACACGTCAGGGTCTGGTGAAGGATTAGTTACGGGGGCTGACTTGGGAGCTTAGAGAACTGACTCATAGCTAAGTTAGTTAGGCCTGTCTGTAACTGTCACAGACTGTTTTTGTATCACCGTTAGCGACTAATGTGGATGAATGAAAAACAGAATCACGTTAGCGGTGACCAGAGTGGATGAAGACACTCTGAAGGATGTTTGGCACCAATTCACCAATTCAACTGTCGTCTCCATGTTGGTCCAGCAGGTGGAGGACATATAAAGCATTTCTAAAACTTGAGAAGTTACTAAACCATTTGTAACGTATGTGTTATCGTCCCATGTTGCTATTAAGAAACATACCAGATTGAAATTGGGTCCATCTTTTTGAACCACTCTGTACTTTAAATAAGAGTAAATAAAATGAGCACAACATTATACAGTACTGAAGTTATAATATTAAAATGTGCAGTATAACATTAAATATTTTTCTGCTGAACCCCAAAATTTCACAATAAAGAACCTAGCGTTTGATCCTTGTTTCCACAGTGAATCATCAAGTATATCAGGAAATAAACACAAACCAAAATCCATAAAAGGCACGAGAAGATGAGTAATGAAGCAGAGACATTTGGTTACATGCAGTTAATCAACATATATCAGAAATACACTGGCTGGCCAAAAAAAAGTTGCCACCTGGATTTAACAAAGCAAATCCAGTAATATCATTTCCACATACATAATGTGAAGGAAACTCAAGGGGTTGGGACTGAACAGCTGTGTAGCCTCAAGAAAACCACTAATCAGTGAGGCTAATCTGAAAAAAAGGCTTTAGTTTGCTAGGGAGCATAAAGATTGGACTCTGGAGCAATGGAAGAAGGTCATGTGGTCTGATGAGTCCAGATTGATCCTGTTCCAGATTGATGGGATGCATCAGGGTAAGAAGACAAGCAGATGAGGTGATTACCCATCATGCCTAGTGCCTACTGTACAAGCCTGTAGGTTCAGCAACAGTATGTGTCAAAGAATGAGGTCATGTGACGACCTGAATATACTGAATGACCAGGTTTATTCCATCAATGGCTTTTTTCTTCCCTGATGACACAGGCATATTCCAAGATGACAATGCCAAGATTCATCAGGCTCAAATTGCGAAAGAGTGGTTCAGGGCGCATGAGACATCATTTTCACACATGGATTGGCCTCCACAGAGTCCAGACCTTAACCCCATTGAGAATCTTTGGGATGTGCTGGAGAAGGCTTTGCACAGCGTCAGACTCGACCATCATCAGTGCAAGATCTTGGTGAAAAATGAATGCAACACTGGATGGAAATAAATCTTGTGACAATGCAGAAGCTTATTGAAACAATGCCATGGCCATCGCAGCTCAGCAAGGGACGATTTCTGAAATGAATTGAAGGCTGGTTACAAACATGGAGTTGCTGATGGCTCTACAAGGTGCTGGACAACCTGTGAGGGTCAGCAATGCAAAAATTGGACAATTGGATCAGATGGACTCATAGAGAGGGAATCACTTATCTGCCATTGAAGAAAAGTGCATATTATCTTGTACTTTGGCTTCCTTAGGCTGCTGTCATCGGCCAAGGTCAAGCAGCTGCAAATCCCCCTGAGAGCAGTGAGATATGGTGCTCCCAACCCCTTGTTGTCCCTTGTTGTGAGGTTGTGTCAGGAAGGACATCCGACGTGAAAAACCTATGCCAGATCAAACGTGCGAATCATTGGTATTTCGCTGTGGCGACCCCTGAGGGGAGCAGCCGAAAGGAGAAGAAGAAGAACCCCCCATCCACCCCCCTCTCCTCACAGCCTCCCGGAGAGGATACCAGATTAACTGCTTCGAGGTCGTGCTCCCATGGCAACTGCCGTGATCCCATGTTATCGAACTGAGACGCGTTGGCTGGGGCGAGTTCTCAAGGACTCGAAGGGCTTATATCACACACACACGCACCCAAGGACATGCATGATGATTAAACACACACATTACCAACGCCCTCCGTTAAACACCTTTGTAAATGAATGTCATGATGCAACTGCATGCTAAACGTCTGCTGAGGTTTTTTTCTGTGTACCCGTAATTGTGCTCCCCTGGAGCTCATTTCTGGAAACTGTGGGGGTTATTTTTACTGTTCTAACCTAGTCTTACCCCCCACCACCGGTCAAATCGCAGCATGACACATGTTGCTGCAGCCCCTCCCCCTCGTTGGGAGAGACACAATTTCATTTTTTTCTGTGCTGCTGCTTTCTGTGTAAAACAAATGACAATAAAAACATTAATTCGTTGATATATATGTATATTGTAAATTTATATGAAATTTTGTCAAGGCTGCAGGGAGCCACAGGAGGGGGCTGAAGAGCTGCATGCGGGGTTGCCGACCCTCGACTTAAATCTCTGCCACCGTCACCTTCATATACTTAATAATCAGTAGGAAAACGACACATACAGATAACAATGCTCCATATTCCTAAATGCATTGTTTTCCATGTCAGAGCTGGGTCTGTGTTTTCTCGTCCATGTTGGATTATGATGTGTTCACATGATGATTCTTATCATTTTCCGTTATATTTCAGATTGAACAGCATCGACACACACCGTACGATGATGACATTTGTCCTTTGACCTGTTTGGTTTGGACAGAGTTCGTCATCACAGTGTAAACACATCACACCGTGTGGGTCAATGACCTGATAAAACAAGGCCTTGAAAACTTGACTATTATGAGATTTGTTGCTTTCATTTCTTTTTATGTCTTTCATCATTTCCCTCGTTCTCCTGATGTTTTCATTTATTTGCCTCTTATTCTTGCATCCGTGGTCATTTTCATGATGGTATCAGTCATTTTGCTTCTTCACTGTGTTCATTTTTTTTAAAGATTATTTTGTGATTTTTAAAAAAAAATTTGCCTGAACGGATTCTTCATGCGCTTCTTATTTAGTTAATTTCCTTCTTCATTTTGTTCATCATCATTCTGACTGTTTTCATTTTTGTTCATCGTGATTATGTTGTGAATTTCTCGTTCACTTTGATTGACTTTCTTTCTCCTTTTGTACATTTTTCTGGATGCGTTCTTTATTTTGTGTCTTATTTACTTCATTTCCTTCATTCATTTGTAGATGTTTTCATTAATTTTGCTTCTTATTTTGTACAATTTTTGATGATAGTCTCAATCTTTTATTTGTTTTTGCTTATTTCTTTGGTTTTTTTTTTTAGTGAATTTGTTCTTCAATTTGCTTTACTTATTTTTTACATTTAGTTAATTTTCTAAATGTTTTCATCCAATTTGCTTATTTTGCCCATTTTTGACAATTTCTGTTCATTTTTCTGAATGTATTAATTTTTCTTCTTATTTAGTTACTTTCATTCATTATTTGGCTCATTTTCTCCATTATTCGGTTAATTTTCTTCATTATTCGACTCATTTTCTTCATTATTCGGCTCATTTTCTTCACTATTTGGTTCATTTTCACCATTATTTGGCTCATTTTCTTCACTATTTGGTTCATTTTCACCATTATTTGGCTCATTTTCTTCATTATTTGGTTCATTTTCACCATTATTTGGCTCATTTTCTTCATTATTTGGTTCATTTTCACCATTATTTGGCTCATTTTCTTGGTCCTTTGTTCATATTCAACTGAAGACAAATGTCAGTAACTTATTAACTGACTGATTTTCTTCACTCTGGACTTTCAACAACATTGACCTTTTGTCTTTTTTTCTATTTTAAATCAAACCTGATGAGGTTCGGTTCCAGTCTGAATTGGTTCAGTTTTTTGCTTGTGTGTGTGATTTTGTGAAGCTGCGCCAGGTGCAGACGTTGGTTGTGTCCTTCATTGTGTGCGTGTGTGTGTGTGTGTGTACCTTGCGGCCCAGGTGATGGGCACGCGGTGCGCAGCGTAGACGTTGAAGGATAGGACGTTGTTGACGAGGCCGGCCTCCTGCACCGGCGCCGTGCAGCAGTGACTCTGCGGCGTCGTGTGGAAGTTGGCGTTAAACGTACTGCAGTAAAGCTCTACCAGATCCAAGATGGCCGCCGTCAGCTTTTCCACCACTTTCTCTGTCAAACATACACGTCGGCAACGTAAAAAAAAAACCCACAAATCGCTCCTTTCATGCCAGTGACGTGATTTATTCTAATGTGAACATGTTAGAGACGGATGACGTCACCGGCACAAAACCCTGCAGAGGAGAAGGGCTTGAATTTCAGCAAAATGTTCCACTGTTTTACGTTAGTCAACATCAGGAAAGCAGGAGAAAAATGGAAAAAAAAACAAATCAGAAAAATGAACCAAATTAGATGCAAAATAAAAGATGGAAAAAAATGAACAAAATAACAAAAGAAATTCACGAAATAAGAAGCAAAATGAAGAATGAACAAAATAAACAGAAAAATCTGTTAAAACCTGGACAAAATAAGCAAACTGCATGAAAACATAAAGAAAATTAACAGGATGTGAAACAAAAATTCACTGAAAAATGAAAAAAATAAGCAAAATGTAAAATAACTAATACATAAATATATAATTAAAATGTATAAAAGATTAACAATATCATCAAGAAAATGATCAAAATAAGAAGCAAAATGAATAAAAACATAAAAAAAGAACAAAACACTGAATAAAATGAACCAAACACGAAGCAAAATGAAGAATACGCCCAGAAAAATGTACAAAGTATGCAAAAAAAAAAAGAAATTTGAATGAAAACATGAAGAAACTTAACGAGAAGTGAAAAACCAATTCAATAAAAAAATTAAAGAAATGAGCTAAAAGGAATAAAAGATTAAGAATATAATCCAAAACTCAACAAAATAAGAAGCAAAATGAATGAAAACATTGACAAAATTAACCAAATAATGAAAAAAATGAACGAAATAAGAAGAAAAATGAAGAATATGTCCAGAAAAATGAAAAAAATGGAGAAAAAAGTCAAAAATGCACAAAACAATCAGAGGGATGAACTAAAAGGAATAAAAGATTAACACTATCATCAAGAAAATCAACAAAATAAGAAGCAAAATGAATGAAAACATCTAGGAAATGAAACAAATAATCAAAGAAATTAACAAAATAAGAAGCACAATTAATAAAAACATAAAAAATGAAGGAAACACTGAATGGAACGAATCAAAGCAAGATGAAAACTATGTCCAGTCAAATGAACAAAATACATAAAATTGTACAAAAAATGATTACGAAAATGAACCAAATAATGAAGAAAGTGAACCAAATAAATTAAAAATGTAACCACATAATTAAGAAAGTGAACCAAATAATTTAAAAAATGAACCAAATATTAAGAAAATGAACTAAATACGAAGCAAAATGAAGAACACCCAGAAAAATGAACAAAAAAAGCAAAAAAAAAAAATCTACAAAAAAATTGACAAAATAAGAAAATTGAATGAAAACATGAAGAAACTTAACAAGAAGTGAAAAATAAATGGACTAATTTTACAGATTATTTCATGCATCTTCGGGCTTTTACCTCTGTTTTCTCTGACCGCCAGCACTGATGCATCCTGGGAAAACAGACACAATTAATCACCATGGCGGTCGTGTGGTCGTTCGTGACGCGGACGCCGACGTCTACTCTACCTTCAGCACTTTGGGCTGCAGGCGACAGGGGCACGCTGGGAGCTGGCTGAGGGCGGAGGTCACGTCCGGCGTCTCCACGGCTGCCAGCGAGCTGCAGAGCGCCTTCACCGATTGGACGAGGCGCTCCACGCGCAGAGGAAGCTCCACCTGGGAGGAAAAAGGCCAACGGCATCAAACACTAAACCCGTCGGGTTCTGTACGGAATGTAGGGTTTAGGTCGGGGGTCCGACCCTTATGAGCCGGACACAAACGGAACAAATGTGTCCAGAGCCGCGAAAAATATGAACCACGTGAAAAAACTGACACACGTTTAACTGGCGAAAAGGTTATTATGTCATCTGTTTTCATTTGTTTTCTTTATTCATTTTGTTCATTTTTAAAAAATATCTGTGCTCATTTTCTTGATTGTTTGCTTGTTTTTGGTCGGTTTGTTGAATGTTTTATACATTTTTTGTTCATGTTTTAAAACGATCTTATTCATTTTTGTGAATTTTCATTTCGCTGATTATTTCAGGGATTTTTTTGTAGATTATTGTTGTAATTTTCTTGATATTCATTAAATTGACTCTTGGAGGAGGAGGAAGAGTAGGTGGCAGCCCCAC
>JAQQAE010022931.1:0-10150 GCA_029823295.1 Pseudamia nigra
GTAGACACGTCAATCTTCAATCGCTGTCTGAATAATTTTTTGTTATGCGGTTTGGACTTTTTGCCAATTTTTTCTTCCGTATGCAAATTTTTCTTTATGCGAAGAGTTCTTTATGCGAGGTGCCACTGTAGTTTGGTTACTAATAAAACTACTCAAAACCATGATTAATTTAATCAATTGCTAACTGATTAATCAATTCCAGCTGTAGTTGGCTTTATTAACATTGGATCAGAATAGTTCAAATGAGAAACATTTTAAAAAACTCCCTGTAGTTTTATGTCATGTCTTTTTTGTGTCTTTTATAGCATTTGTAGATTTTTTGTCTTTTTCATGGTTTTCATCTTGCATTGTTTGCATTATTAATTATTGTTGCTGTGATGTTCGTCTTATACGTCATCTTCATGTAGTTTTATGTTGTCTTTTACATGATTTTTGTCTGTTTTTTATGCCTTTTACTTTGATGTGTTGTTTTTTTGCATCTTTTATAGTATCTTTTTCCTTTGCGTTAATCTTTTCTGTGTTTTACACTGTTTTTGTTTTATCCATGCTTTTCTTTTTATGTCTTCCCTGTCATCTTTGTTTTTTCCTCTTTTATTTTGATTTTGTGCCTTTTTCGTTTCTGTCATGTATGTTTTTATATTCCATTTATGTTTTCAATGTCTTTTATTTGGTCTTTGACGTCATCTTTGTCTTCTGTCTTTCATGTTGTTTTGTCTTTCATGTCTTTCATACTGACTACCTTTTTCAGCTTGGCCTTGTGCCTTTTACATCATTTTTGCCTTTGGTACCCTTTTATATCTTTGCAGTTTTCTTCTTGTTCATCGTTTTTATCTTTTATTGTACATCTTCTTTTGCATCTTTTTACATCATTTTAATTTATTATTTGCATTATTACTGTCTTTATCAGGTGATTCAAAACCACAATTATCCCTGTGACTTTTTAAACTTTCACTCAAGCCTAAAAATCAACCTTTATAAAATAATGATGTGGTAACTGATATAGCAGTAATTATTGATATTGACTGATATAACACGACCGTATCTCCCAGCTCTAGATTGATCTCAGTGAGGGGTTAATTAGTCCTGGGAGATAGACACCTCATCAGTAGCAATGACAGAATCATTCAGTAGCGTAGTTTCCACATGGATGCATAATGAAAACACAGAGTTGGGATGCATGAACAACCCTGAAGCATGCTCCTGCCTCTCGATAATAGCGATAGGGCTGACATGCAAACTGCCAGTCGTTTAACAGGTGTGTGGTTCGGTTGCACCGTCACTGAAAAGCAATATCTGCCACTGAAACATGAGTGACGAGCCTTTTGTAAGTTACACACCGCTGCAGCATGTGTAATCTTCACTGGAATATATCTGTAAGACTTGGTAATGCGGCTGAATAAATGCGACTTTAACGGCCTCTTGCTATTTGCTCTACAACTCCAGTTCCAAAAAAAAGTTCAGCCAGGTACAAAAATGCAAATTAAAATGTAACGCAGGACATGGTCTTGTTGTTCATGACATGTGCAAAGTTTTTCATGGTTTGTCTGATCAGATTCTTTTTGTTTTGAAAATATACAGCCGTTCCTCAATTTTGGGTCTGCAACATGTTCCAAAAAAGTTCAGCAGGGCAGAAAAACACATGAAAATAATAATGCGGGGCAGTTCAAATTCACATCGACATGTAGTTCATGAAATGGGCAATGTTTTAGATGTTTGCCTCGTCAGATTCTTTTTATTTGAAAATATAGAGCCATTCCTTTGGGTTTGCAGTGTGTTCCAAAAAAGATCAGCTAGGGGTCATTTTAGGGCTACAAAATGGATACAATCATTCACAACATTGTGATTTGAAAAGAGCTGATGTTTTTTATTTTGTGGAATATTTTGTTCAGTTTCTAGTCAATTCTGGATTATTTATGTTGTTTTTGTTCATTTTATTGATTATTTTGTGACATATTTTGTTTGTCATCCATTTTGTTGAGATTTGATTCAGTTTTGTTCACTTTTTTGTTCTCTTAGTTTGTTCATTCTTCATTCACGTTTGTGTATTTTTTGATTGTTTTATTCCTTTTATTGATCATTTTTGTACAAAAAATTAATAAAAATGATGTTTTAGTTTTGATGTATTTATTTATTTAATTATTCAGTATTGTTTACTATTCATTATTATTCATCTTTGTCTTTTTGTTCTTCTCTTTGGACCTTCTTAGATGCTTTAGTCTTTAAGTGTTTTCTGTCTCTTTTGACTTTTATGCCATTTTTGCATTTTTTTCTTAAATTACAGCCCTTCAACTTGAACAAAGTAATAATTTAACATTTGTTGTGATAATGATCAGTATCAATTGACATCATTTTTTAATCTTGACATCATTTTTGGATGCATCACCTTACTCTAGAGAATTACTTTTCATTATCTAGAGCATTATACATTACATATTTATTACATTTTTATTTTGGTGACATTTTCAGCCAATCACTTTCAGTGTGCTTTACATCTTCCTCTTTTATGTTGTTCTTATCATTTCACATTGCTATTTGTCTTTTTTCATTTTCATCTTTCATTTTCTTTTTGTTGTGAACTTTGAGTTCTTTAAAACTTTAATGAGCTTTTAAACATGAAGAAATAAAAGTTTGATAAGTATCTGAGTTATATTTTTGGCCGTATCACCCACTTCTACTTCAGTTTAAATCCGTTATTATTTCACTGTATAACCAAGAACTACAACAGTGTTTTTGTTTTACAGTTAAATCCTTATTTTAATGGCCATCTTGTATGCCACGACTGTCACCCATGGCTGACAAAGGCCTCACTGTTTTGGAGGCAAACGCTCAAAACAAAAAGTGGTTTCCCCATTATTGGAATCAAAGCAACGTTATCAGCGATCAACATATTCTCACCCAGACACAGAGACGAGAAGAATGCCCCATTGACTGATACTGCCTGCTACGCCAGTCCCACTGATCTCCTGAAGAAAAGACCAGTGTCGCTAGTGGACCCCCCACTTCCCCCGACTGCCTCCCCTCTTTTTGCCTTCTTCCCTCTATATATGTCTCAATACTTGTGGGATCTTAACAGGGAGGGGGCTGAAGAAGAGAGCTGTGTGTGTGTATTGTTGAGGTGCTGCCGGGCGACTCTGTCCCATGCTGGTGGAGCGGGGAGGGGCTGAAAAGACGGAGCCGTCACCTGCCAGACTGCTGGAATGTTAATGCTGTGGCTCTGATAATTGGATTTTGTACACACCGTCTGTGAGGAACATCCAGCAACTTTCCCCCTCTTATTGTTCGACCCAGCCCTGGGCCCTCAATAGGGCTTGTCTATGTTTATACAAGCACTCACGTCTCAATAAAGACTGTTTACAATGTGTGCGTGCATGTGTGTGAGTCTGTGTGTGTGTGTGTTGTTGGACTTCTGTCACAGAGAGACTGAAAATAAAAGCATGAGAGTGGCAGATTATCAAGACTGGGCAAATATGAAGGATATTAAGAGATTTGTCAGGTCTTAAAATTGGATTTTAGGAGTGCTGTAGTAAGATTTTGAACGTCCAAATGAAAGATTTTTCATATTAGGAAATTCAAACCCTGTTCATCCAGCCACATTAACTCACTGCTTACATGTTTTGAACTTCACACAGAGTTGATGTAGTCACACCCACTGTAAGGTCAGAGGTGAAGAGGAAACGCTTCGTATTGGTGGAACGTGTGTGAGTCGTACATGATCCGGGATCATTAGGGAAGTTATGGCTCTTGTTTGTGTCGGGGGAGCCTGGAATCAGGCCGGGATCTGTGACGCACTGGTTTCCCTCTCACTGGCCTCCCATGCTATTTCCACTCAGGCTGCAACGGCTTGAGCTGGTTAAACGTCTCGGCTGCACTGACCTAAATTCCTCATATTCACCTCAGAAGACCCTTGCCTTAGCCAACCAACTGTTTTTTTCCAACCCTATCATCCTTCTGTGAAATGAACATACACTTTATTTGTGTATAAAAGTTCCTTCCTGTACATAAGGACGCTATGTGTGAAAACAGTCAGCGTTATTCCCAGCTGTAATCCCTCTGAGCAGAAATGCTAGAAACAATGACAAGAGGTTTTTCTTTTGGCTCAGAGACTTGTTGTGGTTAGATAAACACCCACTAATTGCATTTAATCTGTGTTAAAGTAAGGCATTTGGAACAATTACTTTGGTATGTTTACCAAACAGCTGTTGTACAGATAAGTCTTTCTGTATCTTTCTAAAATGTAATGTATTCGGTTCATCTCACTGGTTAGCAGGAAAATAAGATTGGTGCTACATTAACTTATGCATGGCTTTTGGGTCAAGCTTCAACTGTTGCAGAAATGAGGGCGTGAAAATCAATTTTGCTTAACGTTAGTAAAGTTAAATAGCTTTGGATCAGGTGGCAGATTTGTATTCTGTATTGCTGTGACATTATCAGAATCTTAAACAGCAACTGTATAAAACAGTACTGGGACTAAATTTCCCGTTTTCTGCTGTGATAAAAACAAATATACGAGAATACTACAGCTGAATAAATGAAACTGTATTTGTATAGTACAAATGAACAGAAAGCATATCTCTGTTGCAAGCAGAAGCCATGAATATTTCCCCACTGTCTTGCTCTTTTCCCTTTAACCTGGCAGTAGTGTGCTGTTGCATAAACAATGGTCTGAGCAGCCACCTTTGGGCTATTGTAGCCATCCACGGGGCTGAACTCTGGCCAAGTGGATGTTGTTGCAAGAGACAGCCCCACAGCCAAACACATGAGCCAACCAGAGGCCTCTGTTCCAGGAGGCGAGCACTCACTGGACGATACCCGAGGATAGTAGTGTTTGACAGCTCTTGGACCATGTTGAGGAACTTGACTTTGAAATTTAAACATAGAGGGATAAATTGGCCGCGGTCTGAAAAAATGACGCATTCCCTGAAAATGTCACAACTAAAGCGAAACTCAAGCCACACTTTGGACCAGGGATAAAGCACTTGTATATGAGTATGTCTGTGTGATTTGACATGCTGCATGTGTTTAGTATTCATAATGAGGTGTTGCAAAATGCATGCTCACTCCATATCTTGCTCGACTCACCCACCACCTGTATAAACAACACCGCTATTGCGAAACGGTTCCAGCAAAAGGCTCTTCCCGGGCCTGTTGTCAGAATGAGGTCAGCGAACACTACTCTTTTCTCTCTCACTCTGCTTTTTCCTCATTCTCTGCCTCTCATGCATTCTCTCCTCTTTGTACTTTGTCCTCCTGGAGAACAAGACAACTGAGGGCACCAGATCAAACTCACTGTACATGTATGATGTTTAACAGCTTGATAATGTTTACTGTACTGTGCAGGAATCTCTTTTTGTAGTGTAAAATGCAATTATCACTTCCTTGATGCTTTTATTGGATGCAGCAACAAAAATGGCCAAGTTCATCAATGGCTCAAAGTTTTGGAGCAATCTACCATTATTGAATCAATCACCCCTCAAACTGGGGGGAATCCTGAAGCACTGTTGGATTCCCTTCTATGTTTCCTTCTAAATTTTCCTAGCATTGACCCTCTTGCTGATCATTTTACCTCATCTCGACACAAAACACACTTAGCAGTGCAAGAGAAGTGCACATGTATCATATGTTTGAAGATGAGGAAGCGGCTAATCGTGCCTCCCCGCCAAACGTCATGCTCCCAGAGGCACCATTGGTGGACCGCTTCGTGTCTGGAACACTGTAACAGGATCTCCAGAGAGGAGCACAAAATGGGTGCTTTGTGTCCAACATTTGTCCAGACAAACCCAGATAAGGAAACCCAACAAGGGCGAGTCGAAGGAGCTGCCTCTGTGACTTGTGCAAATAACCTTTAATCTAGGTCATGCAGTCAGATAGGGGCAGCAGCGATCAGCTAACTAGCACCAGTGGCAGCATTGGTGACGTTAGTGATAAAGAGAAGGTTAATGTGCTTGTTCATGTGATTAGCTGGAGAAGTGATCTTTTGTTTTTAGTATAAACACAATTGTTTGAGCATGTTTGGATAATAAGTTGTAAGGTAATTATGAACGAGCTTCTCCCCATTAGGTTGAAGGTCTGGGCTTGATTCCTCTTACAGTGTTGCCAAATTTGAGACATGAAGTTGCTTAACTTTTAGCCTTCAGCTTGCACCCAGCCGGAAGATAGAAAGATATGAATAACAATAATCACATGATTTATCAGATTAAAATCAGGGAAAGTGTAAGAGACTCAGGCTGCATGATACTGGAATTTTCACTAGTTGACATGAATAAACATGAAAAAACCTTTTTTGGGCCCACCTAAGCCAAAATTGAATGTACGGAGCTTAAAAAATAACTAAGTGACTTTTCACACCAGTGTGTAATAAAACTAGTGTGTCTGCAGTTCAGCTTAGCGTGTTTTGTTTTCAAGCTTTTTGGATGGCTCCCCAGAGCTTTGTACACATATGTGATATTAAACTATCCAAAATTATTATAATTTATATACTTATTTGTATAAAAATGTAGCAGGGCATCCAGACTGCACAACCCTCCAGATTTGAGATCTGCAATAAAGTTACAGAACTGAAGGAAGTGTGGACAACTCTACTTTTGGGTCAACGTCCTCTTTGCTCTAGCAGAAAAATCTATGCAACTGGCTCTGTTTTCCTATTTCCAACTAAATCTTCTGTTTTTCCTGATATGCCTTATTTGACATTGGATGTCAGCATGATGCTGACGCTGAAATTATGCAGCCAGAGATGCGAGTGTTCAGAGATTTTTTAGAGATAAGAGCTTTGGAACGCCCACACATTTTATTTTTAAAAAGCCAGAACCTTGAAGCTCACATGAGTATATTCTTTTTTGGGGGATTCCAGTTTTCTGGTTGCAGTGGTGGCCTGCCTGCATTCAGTTCTCATGGCAGTCATAACAAGACCCATAGCCCCCCACCCCCACCCCCAAATAACTGTGGCCAGCCCCCAAGGGCTGTGTGTGTGTGTCTGTTGTCTCCTTCTTGCCACATTTCCCTGCAGGTCCCCAAACAGTGGATGGAGAAAAGGGGAAAGGGACCAGATCGCTACACGGACCATATGTATCGGCAGACCACAAAATGCTGAAGCCATTACTTGGCCCACTCTAGTCAAATTGAAAGCAGGAGCCAGAAACAGCAGCAGCAATAGCTAGTTTTGGCTCAGTCTATGGGGGCAGTGTAAGGAAAGCCCAGTCAGATGGTAGTGCTCATGCTGACTTGTTGACGGCAGCAGCCTGCAGACGGCTGATGTCTTGTTGTCATTGCGCCAGTTCCTCCTTCTTATGACCTCTCAGTGTTATCCTTCGTCTTTCAAGTTTGCAAGTGTGTCTGTATGCGTAAGTGGCTATTACATGCCTTATAATAGTTATTAGGTCCTAATACTGCCATGCAGATGATTTATTCTTTCCACCCATTTCTGAAGCTATAGTGATAAAATTTTATGATATTTCGTAAAGAATAAACACTTTCTTCATTAAACCTAGTCCTGACTCACTCTGCCAATATGTCCTTCTCTGCAGCCCTAGATGGAAGCTTACCAGATGTAAGATTGCATTACATGTGCTGAAAACATATATTTAGGCAACACTGTCTTGTGATCATATTATATTAATGATGAAACATGATGAAACAGTCATTGTAAGCTGCAACACTACTCTCTCTCTCCTAGTGTTTTAAAAGGCCCAGTAAACACTATCCTCTTGGCCTTAGTTAGCAGTCCACAAGATCCTGCTTTCCTTAAATCTTCCTGCTGTCGTATTTCTTGCAGGAACCAAATGCATTAGTTCAGGGTATTGTGTTACATGCAGCATACATCATACATTGTGATTGGTGGTAATTTATGTGAGTCTGCAATGATTAGCGGGAAATTTCTGCAAGTTTACTTTTAGAAATAATTTTTTCCATGTGAAAGGGACTGGTTGAGCTGGAGACACTGTGTTGTGTGTGCTTATACTTTAACATGCTTTTGCTGGCTGTGCTGTGTTTGCATCTTTGACTCTTTCTTTGTCTTATACTCTGAATATAATTCCTTTCTGTGTAGCCCATCTCTCATCTTGGCCCGTGTGGTGGCCCTGGTTTTAGGTATCATCTGAAGGCACTTTGTGCTAAAACAAAAAATTATACAAGCAAAATGTGCTCTTCATTTCTTGACTAATGCTTTGGTGATATACAGTCTACGCAGCCAAAGTGGGATCCTCTTGTTTTTTGTTTGGCATCTTGTAATCTGTTTATTTATTTCTTTATTTGGTCAGGTTGGTTGGTGTTTGCAGGATAAAGGCTCATGCAGAAGACTTATCTTCAAGTGTGCGTCTGTCATCTGTTGCTGCAGACAGAGTGCTCTTTCATTCGCTGCAGTGAAAGAGGGTTCACAGAGATTTAAGGGCTAGCATTGTTTGTGCTCTGTGATGCTTAATCACTTTTGATTGGACACCATATTAAAACTTGGGCTCTAGATGGGAGTGAGGCTCTTTGGCTAAAGCGAGGACTGTCCTTCACTGAAAAAGAGCAGCATTGCCTCATAGAGCAAATGATGAACACAGAGACAGAGTCAAGCCAAGGGTCTGGAGAAATAAGGACACGTGGGAAGAGTGAAACATAACACCTAAGTTACATTGACTTTATTTTAAAAAACATCTGCTTATTCATTTGCAAATTTTTCCCTCTTTACACTATATTTACCAAGAAATTCTAAAATTTAGGCTTAAAGGCTCTGCCACTTTCGCTTCAATGTCTTATCTTTCCTTGAGCTCAAGAGTAAGATGGCGGCTTATTCCTAAAGCACTTCACTTTCCCACACACCCCCCTACACTCCATTTCACTGCAGCACTGATTACACATAGTGTTTACATATTCCATAGAGCACTGTGACAGAGATAAACCTCTCCTGATGCTTATCCCCTGGCCACAATGTGGAAACCACTAAGATATAATGTAAACCAAACGTCGCAGCTGCCCTTTCATGTCTCAAGTGCCATTTCTGCGTGCTGAGCGAGAATTTTGAGAGCTCAGCTTTAAGTGACATCGGTTAAATTGACGTTTGAACCATCATACCTTTTTCTTTATTTAATGATGTTTGCAAAAGCTCTTTGTTTTAGTGCATTTTCAGTCGTTTCACTTGGCAGCACAGAAATACTAACTTCAAACTACTTGCTTCTGCTAAAAAAAAAATTACACTCCAGGTTTGGTGTAGATTTTAGATAATACACATTTTAAACACTCTCCAGTTTGTCTCTGCTACTCTCTTGGTGATAGATTGTGGAAAGTTTATTCTGGTGAAGAGCTGTAGATGACATATGGTGTATTGCATGGAGTTTAGGGAATGAGGATTCGTGGAAAGGGATAGGCATTTGATATGAAATGTGATTAATGATCTACACATCAGCACAAAAGGGGAGCTTTCCCCATGAAGTAGGTTGCGGGATTATACTATACACAGGGCTGCACTCAAGAGGGATTCTTGGCATTAATTGGCCTGTCTCTCCTGTGGCTCCAAGTATTGCTGTCACTCTCCTCAGCACACTGTGGGTTGTGGATGTTATCACTCTTGAGGTCCTTTGCAGTAAATGTGTCACAGGAAAATTGCACTGGCCTAAAAATAGCCTCGCATATGCATTTCCCATCGTCTCGCACTAGGGTTGCTGAGTGTCTTGGGCCACTGAAGATCCTTCGCTGTAATCCTTGCAGCCAGGAAGGAAATTCAACTGTTGAAATCATCAAGTAGCCGAGTAGTTTCAGGTGTTGTTCAGTTGTACATGACAGACTTCAGTTCAAACATTGTAAAATGTTCCTTTGACCTCAGAAGAACCATTGTAGTCTCATAAGAGCTATAGGCACTTCCTCATATAGCACCTGCGCTAAACCTCATGTCCTGACGATGGTGTCACATTGCTGTCACTCTGTGGACATAACCTCCCATCAGGACACACAGTACACACACATACTGTCATACTCTCAATGCTCAGTTTATACAGTAGAACAGGTTGTACTACAGTTGCAAGGGTTAGCTGAGGGAAATGAGGTTGTAATGGTCATTAACCACTGGTGATCTGTCAAATTTATCCATTCTGTAGTGTATGTCTGTGAAGATTCTCAGTCATCCAGGTCATAGTATCCAAGGCGTGTGGTTTTCCTTCTGTCGACTGTACTGGAA
>JAQQAE010022932.1:0-10149 GCA_029823295.1 Pseudamia nigra
GGGTCAAAATTTGTTGTCCGATGCAAATTTTTTGCAGATTTTTTCTTTGGTATCTGAATTTTTTGTTGTCAGAAGCGCTTGTTATCAGGGGCACCACTGTATTTTAAAATGTGTAAAAGGCAGAAAATATGAAAAACAATAGATAAATAATCACAGATGTCTTGAATGCCTGATGACCGAACATTTTATCCGACACCAGAAAGTACACCCCAATTCCAAAAAAGTTTTGACACTGTAGAATTTAATAAAACAAAATTCAATGATTTGCAAATCTCCTAAACCCATATTTTTTTTCCCCCAAACAGAACATAAACAACATATCAGATGTTGAAACTGAGGCATTTTACCTTTGCATGGAAAATATTAACTCCTTTTGAATTTGATGGCAGCAGCACATCTCAAAAAAATTGGAACAAGGTGATGATACTATTGTGTAGCATCCCCTCTTCTTTTAACGACGGGGAAGTGGAGACTAGTTTTTGAGGAGGGACCTTGTCCCAGTCTTGTCTGATGGAGGATTCTAGCTGCTCACAGTCCTGGGCCTTTGTTGCTGAATGTTTTGTTTCATGTTAGAATTGAGGTTGTATACAGAATAAGTAGCATGAGAGTGATATCGAAATTTTGCGACTGTGATAAATTGAATCAGCACTCACACAAATGCTGTTAGACGTAGGGAACAGATTAACGCAATGTTTACTTTACAGGTTGGTGAAAGGTTCAGCAACACTCTAAAAATTCAGTGTCAAATATGCAGAAGCAATAGATTTCTCTTACTTTGTGTATCTCAGTATTTCTATTTATTATTGCTGATGTTTTCAGCAGTTCGGGTTTCTTAAATATCAGTGTATAATAAAAGAAGTTCCCTGTTTGCACTGGTGCTGTGCCAAGGTACAGCATCCTGTGACAGATCCAGTCGCTGCAGACAGCAGGGGACCTTTGATTGAGAATTCAAATACATTTCTAACAGATGTTAATATTGTCTGTGTTGCATTTTAGGTGCTACAAAGGCTGATGTGATTAAATGTGTTTAAATCACAATGCAGATTTCTTGTCGGCATAAGTCAAACCAAATATTTAAATCAATTTGGCTTTTTTGTGTTTGCCTTATTCCTGCTGTCAGTGTTCTCTTGATTTCATGCAGTGATGATTAAATAGAAACAGTACTCAAGTAAAAGTATTGTTACTTTCTAACTGTAGACACTCAAGTAGAAGTGCTTATAAACATACGTACTCGAGTATCTCAGAAACTACTCAAGGAGGGAGTAACTTCAGAACGTGACATTTATTAAAGATTACAAATATTGTATTCAAACTAATATTTTGTTCATTTTTCTTTATTTCTTTGATTATTTGATCATTTTATTGCTTGTTTGAGTGATTTTTCTTCAGTTTTGTTGGTTGTTTTGTTCCTGTCTTGAGTATTTTGATATTTTTAGTTTTAGTTTTTGTTTTACTTATTTTCTTACATATTTTGTTTTTCATTAATTTTTATTGATCATTTTGTTCACCTTTGTTAACTTGCTTGATTATTTTTGTTGATTCTTTGTTAATTTTTTTGATTATACTGTTAATTCCCATTAAGTTACATGATTATTTTCTTCATTTCTGCTTATTTTGTTCAGTTTGTTGCATATTTTGTTCATTAAAAAAAAAATGTACGCGATTGTTTAGTTGTTTTTTTTGTACATTTATTTGATTATTTTATTGCATTTCAAAATTTCAACCTTTTTTACTCCTACTCCGTTACATTTGGTTCCATCTCAATGAGTAGAAGTACACTATTTTCATCACAAATGTAACCAAGTGAGAGTAAAAAGTATTCTGCAAAACAACTACTCTTAGAAGTACATTAAGTAAATGTAAAGGAGTCAATGTACTTGAGTACTACCCACCTTTGCCATCATCATCTTTTCATCATCAGAAGATCTAAATGACATTGACATGAATGCATAAATAAGGGCAGAGTCTCTGAATGCCCTCTGGACATGTCTGTGGACAGCTGGCTTTGAGACCAACTCAGCAAACAGCCTGACACGTGCCAGTCATGAGCCCACATGCTGTTCTGCACTCAGTCGTGTATCGTTATTTCAGTACGTTTTCCATCTTTACCAATACATGTTGAAGGACATAAATAACATAAAACACTGTGTCACTGTGAGAGGAGGTGCTCTTTATATGCACAGAAACTCAATAATAAATGGACTGTACAGTAAGAATGCATGCTTTCATACACATTTCGCTGTTGGAAGACAGTCACACAACATGACACAGCTGAGGATACAGTATCATAAATTATCTACTGTACTACAGGGCTCCCAAAAGTAGAAAAATGAGAATGCTATTCTGCAATAAAGGCTGTTTGGCCCCGTATTCACAATGCATCACTTGCTCTAGGGTCATTTCATTAATCACTGATTTTTGTGTTAGGAGTATGCACAACATCAACTGGCCTTTTAATGACTTCAATCTATCACAATGTATAAAACAAAATGATGAAACACAATACACTCACCATGTTAAAACAGATTCATGTGCAATAGGAAATGTGATTGTTGTTGCGTTTATTATTACAGAGTCAAGTAAATAATAGACACTTTTACAAAAACAAGAAGCATACTGTATAAATGCAAACTCTGGACTTAATGATGAACTTTATCTAAGTTTTTTTCTCTGATTAACATTGGCGTGAGCACTTTTTTAACATATGAAATATACACATTTTTCTTCAGGTTTGCTTACTACACTATCGCAAAGTGACCTGTTGAATATGCCTTGTTAAATGTGTTTAAGTCAACAAGATAAATGTCCTTTTTTTTGGGCTACTCTATTTTGTAGCCTTGTGTGGATATTTATGGATGGTGAGACTAAATGATTTTTACTATTTTTGGGGTTACTATAATGATTCCTACTTAATGCAACGTTGCCTAATGGACTCTCTGTGTCCCCCAAATTAAGTACTTGTAACTGCTACCTTGTTTGTGATTTCTTTGTAGGCTTTAAATAGATTTCTTCATATTTACTCTTGTTCAGGAGGCTGATATTTTTTGTCTGACTGCTATTTTGCTGATGCAGATATGACTCAGGAGGACTGGACACAGGTGTGTAACCATGTGCCGTATTTTCCATTGCGGTTTTTTGCACAGTCTGGCTAGGAGAGCGACAAATATACCGGAGAGACGAATATATTAAAATATTTCGAGTATTGGGTGTTTGTCACACTGACAGCTGCAGGGCATCGCTCTAGGCTTGTGTACCTGCATCTGCCGCATCCGTATTACTGACAATTTAAAATGTAGACATTACCAGTAACAACCATACCTGCCATCAGCTTAACACCGAATGTGTCAGTGCTGTCACTTACCCAGCAGGGGAGGCAAGCCGCTAGCTCTCGTTTCTGGCGATAAGCGCGTGGCTGCCCGGCTGCCCGGCTGAGCGCTTGAAGCGCATTCCCCGAACATATGCGACCTGTTCTGCAGAGCGACTTATACATGTTTTTTTTCTTCTTCATTATGCATTTTTTTAGCTTGTGTGACTAACATTCCGGAGTGACATATCACCCGGAAAATACGGTAATGAGTTGCTGAAATGTTGCAAATAAATATTTCATTCCAAGGTCAGGCAGTGTGCAGGAGTTTATTTCTTAACTTTTGAATGTCACAATGTATAAAATAAAATGATAAAACACAAAAACTCACCATGTTAAAACCGATTCACATGCAATAAGAAATGTGATTGTTGTGACATTTATTATAGAATAAAGTAAATAATAGCTACTGAAGGTCAAATTAAAAACCGTTGAAGCATATTGTGAGATAAATGTACTATCCTTGGTCCTTTAGGAAAAGCGGTTTGCATTTTATCAACTCTAAAGAAGTAGAACCTGACATCAGGGACAATGGCATATACAGTGAACATAACAGCTCCAATGCCATATTCTGCATTGTGAAATCGCTTTGGTATTTTTTTGGCTCTAAATGAAACTTTACGAGCCATGTGAATTACTACAGTTGTATTTTGTGCAAATCATATGGTTTGGTACAATTTTGATTCTTATTTATGCATGAAATTGCACTAATATGGAGTTGGTGGAGTGAGACAGGATGGATAATCATTTATATTTACTTTTGGTGATTTGGTCTGTCAGTTTTATAATTATGAGGAGTTTACCATCGCACTGATTTCATGCTATGCCTAATGGCACATATTTATAGGCTCTATAAATGTACATTTTTACTACTGTCATTATTTTCTACTGTAAAATGTAGAATGTGTGGTGCTGTTAATTAATATGAAGGGGCTTCTGCTGTATATGTAATACCTTAAAATGGCCCATTGAATTGCTGTTTTGTACAGTAAATACTTTAGTGCAGTTCCAGTGTCGGAGCATTACTGAAGCCCACCTCAGAATAATACTGTTTTCTATAAATAGAGAATTCACTTTGCCTTGGTCTCTCGTCTTCTCTGCTTTTAACCATGCTCCATTAAGGGTGCACTTATATCAACGGCGGAACACCATATCACAGACATGCTGGAACACATGTCTATGATAGTCATTATAGTCACTTTCTGGAAATTGAAGGCCTAAGAGGTATAAGCATGCAAGAAGTGAAAAATATGATGGCCTACCATTAGAGAGACAGAGAATAGAGAAACCATGTCAAAACAAATGGTTTATTCACTGAGGCCCTGGCAGGGAGGCTCAGTAACGGCACCACAGGTGACCTGAGACCATATAAATGAGAATAAAAATATATCTTTATATTTGTTGTTGTTGGTGAATCATATTTGAAATCATTCTAAAAAAGACATTTCTTCTTTTTCTTTCAGCTGTGCTCTTTAGGGCTCACCACAGCAAATCACCTGCTTCCATCTAACCCTGTCCTCTGCATCCTCATCTCCCACATCGACTCTTTCATCACATCTGTAAATCTCCTTTTTGGTTTTCCTCTTTGCCTCTAGCCTATTATGCTTCTACTAATATATCTGCTGTACCTTCTTCACACATGTCCAAACCATCTCAATCTGGTCTCTCTGAATGTGTCCCCGAAATGCTCAACCTGAGCTGTCCCACTGTTGTGCCTGTACCTAATCCTGTCCATTCCCTGTACTTACTTCTTCACCTCTTTTCCACACTCTTCATTGCTCCAAAGAACTGACCCCAAGTACTTAAACTCATGCACCTTCTCCACCTCACTGTTCCACCAGCCTCCCTTTCATTCACACACACGTATTCTGTCTTGCTATGACTGACTTTTATCCCTCTTCTTTACATCTCTCCAGGCTGTCCTGCACCTGCTCTCTGTTCTCACTACAGATTGCAGTGTCATCTGCAAACATCATAGTCCATGGCGTGTGGTTTTTCCTTCTGTCGACTGGACTGGAAATTTGGTTTAAAGATGTTTCGCTACCTCTCCAGGAAGCTTCTTCAGTTCCTGGATAGGTAGCAGAATGTCTTCAAACCAAATTTCCAGTTCAGCCGACAGAAAGAAAAACACGCCTTGGATACTATGACCTGGGTGACTGAGAATCTTCACAGACATCATAGTCCATGGGGATTTTTGCCTGACTGCATCTATCAGCCTTTCCATCCTCATCACAAATAAGGGGCTCAGAACTGATCCTTGATGCAGTCCTGGTTCCACCCTGAACCCCCTGTTGCACCTACAGCACACTTCACTGCTGTCTTACTGTTCTCATACATACATTTGCTGCACCACCCTAACATACTGCTCTACCATTCCAGACCTCCATCTCATATGCAGCACCATCTCATATCTTCTTCTTCTTCTCCTTTCGGCTGCTCCCCTCAGGGGTCGCCACAGCGAAATACCAATGATTCGCATGTTTGATCTGGCATAGGTTTTTTACGTCGGATGCCCTTCCTCATGTCTTTTCTCTAAATCCATGAAAGCATTGTAGCTCCTTTTGGCCTTCCCAGTACTTAAGTTCAGTTCAATTTAATTAATTTCCATTCAGTTCAATTCAATTCAATTCTGTCTTATTAACATTGTAAAATGCAGTTGCTTAATACTTGTTTCCATGAGCCCATCACAAAGCTACAGCACAGGATATTCATTCATACAATTTAGTGTTCAACAATTATAAAAAAGAAACAAAATAGAAAATAGAATGCATATTGCCGGCCGCACACAGAGAAACGCGACTCATCTCATCTCAACTCATAGAGTTGAGTTGGGATCTGTCATGATTGAAGGAACCGCACACAGCTACAGATTGACAGCACGATGGGAACTGGCGCCATCTATTGACAGTAAACAGTGATTGTGTTGTGACCGGTTGTGACACACATGTCCAGCAATGATAAAAGACGCCAAGTCGGAGTCGTGACAGCTGCACATTGTCTCATCACAAATCACGATTTCTGTCGGGATATCGTCAAAACTGAAAAATCTGGGTCGGGAACCGCCGCACATCAAGCCGATTTCCAGTTGAGTTGAGTGTCTCTGTGTGCGGCCAGCCTAACTTAACATTCACTGCAGAAATATGAGTGATTGCACAAATATATCAGAAAAAAGTACTTGTTTTAAAGATTTAATATACAAATTCAAACACATTAGGAAAAGACTAACCATGTTAGAGTGACTTATTTCTCCACTAGCAAAAATTCTGTTTAATTACACTGTGTTAGGCTCATCTTAACACATGCTCTAATTTCAATCATAATTGCAGCGTATTGTAACAGATTTATTATAACAGATGCTCTCTCGCACATACTGAGGGATGTGCATTCGCTTTAAGTTGGATTATTATGCTAAATCACTGTATCACCATGCTCAGAATCAACCTTCCTTCCTAGACACAGCTGTTGGGATATGAGGGTAACAAGGAGTGAAACTGCATCTCCGTGAATTGATCAAATGAATATGCAGACATGGAGTCAGTGATTCCTTTGAAAATAATGTTGGGCGAAAATTTCATAAGGCACTTTAGCAAACTAAGTGGGCTCACAGAGTGCAGTCAGAATAAAACAAGAGGAGCTGTATGATTTGTGTGTTCCAATTTCTTTGGCATTTGGCTGCTAGTACATTAAATCATTGACTCTCCAAACAACACTCCCTAATTCACAATTGCTATTCTAGTAAATAAATGCCCACCAATGAATCTTGATATTGCCTATGCAGTATTAGTTCCCTCTGCACGCACCTTCAAGGTTGATGACCTAAACTTGGCTTTCAGTCATGACAGGATAATGCATTTAGGTACAGGATTTGTCTTCCTTTATTGCAGGTGAGAAAGTGTGTGCATGCACTGTGGCAATGCAGCAAATTCTGCATTTTAAATACTGTGTACGGGTTTTTTAGTAGCAACAGTAAACCATGAAAGGACATGTATTGTGCCATGTGTATTTTAAATTTCAGCTTAAAGGTGCAGTTGATGATGCTGGCAAACTAGCTAGAGACCCATGATTTGTCATGGTATGACGTACAACCTCATAGGTGCACAAGATCATGCACTCAGTCCCAGAGGTAGGTACCATGGAGCTAGCAACTATAGCTTATTTAACCCCTTGATGACTAAGAAGAGACAGCTTGTATTTCAGATTTCTTCAACATATGGTACAGGTACAAAAAGAACACACATACAGTACGAGTTTAACAACTGTGAGGTTCTAAGCCATGTTGACTCGCAGGTTGCCTGTTCATTTATATTGGCCTGTCATGAATGATCAGCTGCTACTGTAGCTCATTTGCCAGCATCGTAGAGTGGACCTTTAAGATGCAACACAGATCCTTTATTCTACCATGTCTGAATACTTCTGCTTTTTAGCCCTGTGTCAAATGGCCTGTTTCAGTATATTTGATTTTATTCTCTACTTATTTATGCTTTTGTTTTTGTTCATGTTATTGTTTTATGCAGTGTTTTTATTTTTCATGATATTTTATAATGCACTTGGAATGCCTAAGGGTTGTTGTAAAGGGCTATATAAATAAAATAATATTTAGCTTTGAATGCAAATGAGCTCCCATTGACCACACCCCTTTCCTGGCTGTGCCATGGACTCCATCGCACTCCAGCTGTGTGAGGCTGATTTTTGTGGTTCTAGTTGGATTAGTGGGTCCTGGAACACTGAGACTGAGGACAATGATTGGAAACGTGTGATGTCACAAATATCTAGAAATCCTTGATGGTGAATTCCAGGTCCAGTTATCAAAAATGGGGCTGCAAGTTTTTACTCCTTTGAGTAACAATTTTTATACTTTTATACTTATACTTTTTTCTCAATAAGGCTCCTTTAAGTAATATTTTGTTGGCTTTGTCAGTTTTAAGAGACAAGAAGTGAGGGTGTGGTAACATCTATTTGCAAAATCCTATTCTCCTTAATGCTAAAAAGTTTCACTTACTTTTGCTTAACTTTCCTGCTAATGTAGTTTCAGACATTAATTCCTCTGGTACTTTGAGACCAAGACCATTTTTTATAATCTAATGCATTATCTTAATAGTTCACAGCCTTTCTTTTGATTACAGCAGCAATAGCACAGACGCATTTGTTGCACTAATGATATTAACTGCATTCCCTCAAACCACAATCAGAAGATGTCAAAGATCATACGTGGTCACATTATGTGAGGTATAAACAGGCTCTCAAAGAGGGTCACCTTGATGGGGATGTGTTGTTTCACACTTCAGTGGAGGCCGACCAATAGTAGGATTTTAAAGGCAGAGTTTGAAGCTGGGAAAGTCTGATCACCAGTTAATGGGCCGATATCATCCCTTACCCGTCCATCTAAACTTCAACTCTGAAAATGTTTGTCATGCCGGAAATAAACTCTGACTTTATTAGATCTGAGGTCATCTAAGTCAGATTAAGAAATGCCCGAACATCACACAGAGCTCAGTCAGTGAATGTGAAGCTGAACACAGCTAACCTAGGAAATCTGTGTGGGAGTGAATTCTCTTTTTCAGGATATCACCCTTTCTCAGCGGAACTCTTTCCGGTTGAGGAGCTTCATAACATCTATCATCATTTAAAACACTATCAGTGGCAATTAATTTATTTCACAATACTTCACACCCGGCAGTGTGTAGAGTAAAAAGAAACAGTACTCAAGTAAAGTACACTTATTTTCTAATTTGAGTGACTCAAGTAGTACTCCTACACATCAATACTTGAGTAACAACACTAAAGCTACTCAAATAAAAAGTAACTTCTTAACACGGAATTTATGACAGCCGGATGTATTGATCATATATTTGATTTTACTACTTCTTTTGTTATTTTGTTCATTTTTTAACTTGCTTGATTATTAGTTGTTGCTAAGTTTTTTCTCTTACTCATTTTCTTGCATATTTTGCTTTTTGCTCAGGTTTTTTATTTCTTTTGTTCATTTTTTAATTTTTTGTTTACTTGATTAATTTGATTGTTTTTGGTTCATTTTGTGGATTTTTTGTTATTTATTATTTTTATTAATTTACTTCATAATTTTCTTCATTGTTGCTTATTTTGGTCATTTGTGCTATTTATGTACCTTCGGTTTATAATTTACTTGACTATTTTCTTCAGTTTTCTTGATTATTTTAATTATTCTGTTAATTTTGCTAATATTTTGTTCTTTTTCTAAATTTTTATACACTTTTGATAATTTTGTTGCTTAGTTTATTTACATATATTTGACTGTTTCTGTCCTTTTAAAAATTTGGCCGCGAGGCTCGAGAAGCGTGCCAGTGTCCGGAAAGTTGGTGGATTGAATTCCACACCAGCAGGAGATTTGGGTGGGGAGGATGAAGGCCATCACCTATCCTCATCCTCACTCTTGAGCAACCTTTGACCCCCGTAACAGTCCCCGGGTGTTGCACAGTGGCTGCCCACCACTCCTCAGGGATGGGTCAAATGCAGAGGTCAAATTTTATGTATGTACTGTATATATGTAACAATAAAGGTAACTTAACTTAACTTAACTAATTGATTATTTTGTCAATGTTTAAAATTTCATCTTTCTGACTCCTACTCATTCAGCTGTGGCCAAATGTAACTGAGTAGAAGAAGTACATTATCCTACCTTCTCTCAGAGGTACAAGTTTTTGCAAAACACCACAAAAACTTCTCAAGTTTTCTCAACCGGATTATAAGGCGCACTTGCGTCATGCATCCACCAGATGGCGGTGTGCTACAACAGAAGCTACAGTATG
>JAQQAE010022933.1:0-10149 GCA_029823295.1 Pseudamia nigra
TACAAAGTCACACCTGTCTCTGTTTTATCTGTTTGTCGAAACTAGCTGTAAAGCTTTAAATTTAAGGGCAGATGTTTAATGGAGACAAATTTTGCTTTTAAAAATCCCATAATGTGACTTTGTTTGACACCGTGTGGTGAAGCGGCTAATACTTGCTTTCCCATGAGTCCCCTGGCATGAACGCTCAGTTAGGTCCGCTGCCATTCATCCAAATATGGTTATATCCTGTTTTTGGCTCTGAAATTGCAGCCAGGAAGTGACAACCGGATTCAAAATGGCCCTTCAGAAACTAATGGGTGACGTCACGGTCACTTTGTCACTAATATACACAGACTATGGTCTCATCACATTCACCAGGTAATGGTGAAGTGTTTCATATTACGTCAGTCAAACACGTAGTTCTGTTTATGTTTTATCCATTGCATGTTACTACGCTGCGTGTATGTGTAAAATGCCACATGTAGATGTTATGTAGAATGCACATATTTGGAAGTTGTCTATGCTATGAATGAGCTGGATTTGCAGTACGTATCCACGTTTTCCAACCTTACCGATGAAACGTTAGCTTACGCCACTTCCAGTTCCATCCTTCGAGTTACAGGGTAACTGCAAGGCACTGTAAGCGACCACAATTCACAAGTACCTTGTGGAGTTAATTTGTACCATTTCTTACCTTCATAATGTGCTTTAGACCATCAGGTGTCTTGTATAAAGGAAGGATGAGTACAGAGGTATCTGAAAATAAGTGCTTTGAATGTGTCCCCAAGTCACAGTCACCAATGGCATCAAACACTTAGATGAAAGTGTCTCTGATGAGGACCTGACTGTTTCTGAGCCTGGTCTTCTCTGCAGCAGAAGTAGCTCTTGGTCTTCCTTTTCTGGGACGGTCCTCGTGAGAGACAGTTTCATCAATGTGTTTGATGGTTTTCGCAGCCACATTCAAAGTTCTTGAGATTTGTTGCACTGACTGGTCTTGTTTCTTTACTTAACTTTACTTAGTGCTACAACTACTATACAAATCTCTATGAAACTATAAAACTCTCTCTGTGGTACATTGGTTTCTCCATCCATCCATTTTCTGTGGCTTAATCCTCGCGCTGGAGCCTATCCCAGCTGACTTAGGGTGAGGGCAGGGTTCACCCTGGATGAGTCACCATTTCATTGCAGGGCTGACACATACTGTAGAGACACACAACCATTCACACTCACATTCATGCTTATGGACAATTTAGACCAATTCACCAAACCCATGGAGCATGTTTTTGGTTGTGGGAGGAAGCTGGAGTATCTGGAGAAAACCCACGCAGACACGGGGAGAACATGCAAACTCCACACAGAAAGGCCGGCGTTTCTGAGCTTGGTAATTCTCATAAACTTACCCTCTGCAGCACAGGTAGCTTTGGGGTTGTTTTCCTTTCCTCATACAGGTTGATTTTTCTGCTTTTTCAGATTGACTTGTTTCTCTTTACTTAACTGAGTATTTCTTGTCATAATATAGATTTGTACATTAGCTGTAGTAGCAATAATACGGCTATTAACTCTGTACTCATCCTTCCTCTGCACAACACAACCGATGGTCTACAGCCCATTGATAAGGCAAGAAATGGAACAAATTAACTGATGACAAGGCAGACGTGTGATTTACAAACCATTCCAGGTGGCTTCCTAGTGACTCCGATGAGAGAATGCAAAGCTGTCATTAAAGTTATATGTGGCAACTTTGGACAAACGAAAATATAAAGCATATGCTGGGTTGTTTAGCATGTTTTGTGTACTATATACATGTCCTTTGACAGTTTGGATGTCTTCAGTATTAATGTGCAATGTTGAAAATTCTAAAAAATAAAGAAAGTAACTTGTGCAGATATGTTTTAAGACTTAGGTTCGCAGTAGGGATGTTGGGGAGAGTCAGATTGGATCTTCTCTCGGGGATGGACAGTAGCATGGTTCCTTACAAGGTTATTGATGTGTCTCACCTTTGGCACAGTCAGGACCCAGAAATCCGGCGAAGCAGTGACAGTGTCCCGCCACGCACTCCCCATTTCCATTGCAGTCCGTGGAGCAACCGTCCATCGAGTCTGCATAAACACACACACACACAGATACACACATCATACACACATGTCACAAAATGAGAAGGAAAAAAAAAGGCAAAACTTGGAAAAACAAACCGCATGTAACTCCATAAGCTGGCATAGCTTTCTGTTATTGAATGAGAGATCTGATAAGCAATGGATGGCTCCCCAGACACGGGGGCTACATTAGATTAGCCTGATCCAGCTGCTATCACTCTCTGGGGAATGGCCAAGCACTCACTTACACTCAGTAGCACTAAGCACGTTATACTGCATTACAGGTTGGAAACACACTGCACACAAATTTACAAACATCAAGGCTTAATCAACAAACTGTTTACACGAGCGCAGTTTGGACCGAGACTGAGCAACATAAAATCTGACATTGTGACATGGAAGTTAGCGTAGAACGGGTAATACCACACCACCGGTGTGCTGGATGCTCAGGGTAGCAGAGCTCAGCGTCGTTCATGCTCAGGCTTTGTTTCATCATATCTTTCTGTAGGCTTTGTTCATTTCATCATCGTCTCCCATCGGACTTCAATTAGCTGACTTCCTCGTGCAGTTCTCCTTCTGTCCCATTGATATGTCCATCATGTCAGACCCTATTCTACATGAACAGGCCCAGGCAGAGCACTTTCACGGCACTGCTGCAGTACTGAGAGCTTTGTCGGTTTGAGTAAATATGGGAGATTCTGGTGGAGAAGTCGGCGCTAAACTTTCTTATTCTCCTCTCAGAGAGCTCCTAACCTACCAGCTTCAGTGATTTAGGGGAGGTCTGAACTAAAACTTTCACCTCAGTGCGGAGTCACAGTCGATCCTGTCACTTCGTATGAAAGCTGCGATTGGTTGATCACACCTGTCCCAAAACGCTTTGACATGAAAATGGAAAATCATCAGGACGAATCAGAAACATGTAAGATGACACATGGCACTGTTTTATATTTCTGTTGAATACATGACTGAGATGCAGAGCACAGACCTCTGCATCGTCTCACTTTCTCTTCATAGTGGGTTGTGACGACGAAAACAAATGATGACGTTATACAAATTGTCTGGATCTAGTTTCGTAAATGTTGAAGATACGTCAGATCTGTGGACACTTTCCTGAATCAGCAGACGTTCACTACTGAAAGTCAGTTTCCTGTCTATAGCTTTATTTACAACCTTACAGTACATGTTTATCCTCCACCCCTGTAAGTATAAGCATTCTGGATCACTATGTCCAGAATACTGCCAATATTTGGATCAAACGTTGTGGTTTGATAGAATCTATTATGGTGTTATCCTGTATTTTTCATAATTTTTTGGGTGTTGTTCGTGGCGTTATAAGGACAAATGTTGAATTTGGTCCTATCTCACAATGGTGAAGAATAATTTAAAATCTTCTGGGGCCAGATGATGAGCCAGATCACTACTGCAATCTAATCAATTGGTCGTTTTTTGGAACTATCCTGAAAATTTCATCCAAATCCACTGTACAGTAAATGTAATTCAAGAATGTTTCAGACAAAGATCTATTTGGCAGCATTATTGCAGTTTTGCCTTCAGATTGGTTTGTACTTAAAGCCTTGATTTATAGAATCTGAAAAACAAGCAGGATGAGAAGAAGCAATTATATGATGAGTCATACAAACAAAACCTAAAGGGATGCAATTCCTTGTTGTTTACCCAAAAATAAAACACTATTTTTGTTTGTTTCAGCTTTTCAAATGTAACTCGACAAAATCATTTATTTCCACTGCTCAACTCAATCTATGTCTTAGTCTTGGTGCTCTTCACTAGGCTTAAGATCCTCTATGTATCACTTTTATCTTTGCGAGGATCTACTCTTTACTCCTTCATGTATGAATTATTAGAAAACTGGGGATATGACATTTCAGCCTTGTGGTACTCCCAAACAATCTTTAAAATAACGTCACATATTTTCACCAGGGTAGTGCTGTGCCAGTTCAGTGAAATACAATCATAATTATGCTTTAATTACTATTTGATAATGTATAAAAAAACAATTATGAATCAACCACAATTTGTATGGTATGTTTGTATTAATGATCCGTACAAAGCCAAATCACGCTACATATTTTATGTAACTGTGGTATCTTACAAAAGCAAAATGCAGTAACTCAGCAAACAGTGAAACAGAAAAGTTACTTTGAATATACACACATCATATGTTTGTTTGTCTCCCATCATTGTATGAGGTGGACAGTAGCGTGAAGGGTCTTTCCTTAGGACCCACACTGGATGCTGGTATTAGCTCATTAGCATATTTGCTCATTTGAATACTAGCACTTTTTTTTTATTTTATTTATTCGAACCAAATTTTAAAACAAAGGAAAATACAAGTCATGAACAAAGATCAGTCTCTTTCAAGTTCGAAAAGGGCTTAGGAAGAAGTAAAAAACTTATCCAGTCCCAACCCTTTTGCCCCAGTTCGGATTCAAACCTGCATCCCCTGTGCCAAAGTCAGGTGACTTACTTGTTGAACTATATATTCACTATAAAACATAATCCTGAGTTCCAGTGTTGTTTTTTTTACGATTTGATTTCACCACATATTTAAGTGATTACCGGTCATGATCATTCAAGATTTTTTTCCAACCACATTTTTTCTTCGAAGATGATGGTTCCCCACTATCCTTATATCACTTGTTGCCAGCTGCAACATAATAACCCATGTAGAAATTATCCAATGGGAGCCTCGTACCTAATTGCTTAGTTAAATCCAGGTGGTGACCTTTTTTTGGCCAGGCAGTGTGTGTGTGTATATATATATATATATACATAACTCTCTGATGTTTCCAGTATTTTATTGAAATTCAGGCAGTTCAAGTTCAACGAACAGTTTGAAATGACGCAGAAATGATGGCTTTGCGTCTGCCAGACCTCCTCCTGTCAGTGTCTGATTGTGATCTTCTTCACAATTTCTGTATTAAAGACCTATATTTTTTAAGTATTATCATGGTCTGTCTCTCTTCGTTCTTTTTCCTCGTGAAGATCTTTTTGTAGCAACACAATGCTTTCTGCAGCAGGATGCTGTTCAAATAATGCTTACAAGGGTATGGTACCACAGTGTGTTCAGACAGAGGGGGTGTTACTTAACCAAACGAACTTGGGACACCTTTAGGAATTAGTCGCACCAACTTTCATGCCTTGGTCAACCTCGACTGGTGCAGAACAGATTTAAGTTGTCTTGTTCCCTGAAACAGGCCTTTTTGTATAATACTGAAATGTACATTATTTTTTAGTTTTGGGTAACATTGAGTTTTTTTTTTTTTACCTCTGGCAGTTCAGAATTTATCTTTGTACCATTTCAAGCTGCTCATTTGACTTGATTCATTGGACTGCTTGATTTTAAACAAAAAACTGGAAAAACAGCTGTGTTCTAAAACTTTTGACTTTTGTTTGTTAATAATCTCTACCTGCTGATTCTGACTTTGCCTGCCCATGCTTGCAGAAGCATCAGGAGGGCATGCAATGGAGAGGGTATCGCAGCTGCGTTTACAACCAATGAGGACGCCTGAGAAAAATCAGCAGTAATTTCAGCGGTCCAAACAGTTGGTGGAGGACGTTGACAGGATTGTCATGTTTGAGCGGAGCTTTGAGGGAGCAGAGGATATTCCACAGATCCGTATGTGAGCTCCAAGATTTGAACTAGAGCAGAGAGAATCCCTGTCTGAGGGCAACGTTTTGAGCTTGAGCAGAGGAAAATGATGCTCTGGAACTAAAGGTTGATGTGATGTGCCGGTGTTTTCTGATACTCACTGGTCATGTTGAACTTGTGCAGCACCTTCGCAAAGTACTCCTCCTCCTCCTGCTCTGTGGAGATGTCAGTATGGACCTGGGCCTGCTGCTCCTTCAGCATGTCCTTGGTGCTGTTGTAGAGAGACAACAGGGTGGCAGGTATGTCCTCGGTGTCTCCAGTCTGATCCGGCTCAGGCTCCTTTGACAAACGCAGCTTACTGAGAATCTGGCTCCTGATGGCCTCGATTCGCTTCTTCTTGACCAACTCCAAGTCTAATGTCTTACATGTAGACATACCACTGACATTGCCCACCATGTCCACAACCATGAGGATCAAAAATACCAGTTTCATGGTGCCAACACGACTGTTTGCAACCACTTATAGACTTTGGTTTTTAGCCAGCAGCTTTTGCCTTCTTTCACTGTCTGTCTCCTTCAGCCTGGGATGTTTGGGGAACAGTGAATCACTCCGTGGAGAGGTGTGACTGACGCAAGGTGTTTACACACAGCAAAACAAGAAAAGTAGTGTGGAGAGTCCCAAACCTTCAGTTAAATAGATTGGCACGGCTGTCACTGCTGCTGTGAAACCCCCCTCCAACGCTGGCGTCTGCGTTGCTTCGGAACAGGTGGAAAGAATCCCAACATGCATCAGGTGATGAGCCAGTGTCTGACTCAGCCTCATAGGTAGCACAGTGGCATCCCACACACTGAGTCCAGAACAGAGCTGTCAAATAGTAACAACACACACACACAGCACCTCCGAGACTCAAAAGATGTCTACAACACCCAGCGATCTATCAACATCCGAAACATAACAAAGACAGCTCGATTTACAAATCCGCCTCTGAGTAAAACGATCTTCCCATTTAACACCAAACTTGATCCAGTTTTACTCAAGGCAAATATATAAACTTCCACGTGTTTGCTCGGTGCCGTATTGTTTTTATATGCCCCCAGTTAACAGCGCAGCAAATGTGAGAGGAGCTTTGTGACACTCAGCAAAGTGAAAAGTGCTGCTGGCAGAGTTTCTTATTATCTGACTCTGAGGTTTTTCAACTGACACCGCTTCCTGTCCTCCTTGACCCACAATGCGTCTTCAGAAACCATCGAGAACTGCTCTTAATGTAGCTGTTATATGGCAAATATACCTGTGAGGGAAGGAGAACATAGGAATGATATGTCCTGTGTTTAAACTGGACAAAAAGGCCTTAAAATGTTTCTGCTTTTGGAGTTTTATCTTGTCTTGGTTTAAGCCAGATAAAACTCTTGGGGGAAGGGGCAGGGGTGATATGTCAACTCAGAGGGAATCAAATAACAAAAAATATATCACTTTCAACACCTGGGCTGTCTGTGCAGAAACCATCTGACAGACGTATAGCTCTGTGCCCTGACTACCTCTTTTCAACATAACAGCATGTGATCTATGTACAGCTGCACTTTACCAGAAACCGTTTCAACGCCGCCAACTCCTGCCTGCACCTCCTTGTAGCTGCGTCCTCATTGTCCAACGCAATTACATGCGCAAACACCAAAAGAAGCCCTGCTCCTGGCAACAAAACACTGACTCCTGTCCCGAAAGAAAGAGTTTGACAGACCTTCTTTTCAACACAGTCCAGACCCAGTAGCAGCAGCAGGAGGACCAGTGGCTCACACAGGCTGTTGGATCAGACTGAACGTTGGTCTCTGCGCTCCCTCCCCTCTATCCATCCATCCATCGGTATCACCTCGCGTATTCCCCTCTGCAGCTCCTTCACACCTCCTCTCTCCAGTCTCCTCCTATTTAACTGCCCGGCTCTCTCCCTCTTTCTCGCTTGTCAGAGCTTGCTGGTGACAAAGTGATTTGTGGGAGCTCTGCGCTTAGATAACTTTTCGTCTATAAGTCTCTCTCTCTCTCTCTCTCTCTCTCTCTCTCTCTCTCTCTCCCTCCCCTCTTCTTTCTTTTTGGTTCCTGTTGCCGGTCTAATAGAGTGAGGAGTTCTCCGCCCAGGAAATGAGGGTAACGGCCACAGTGTAAAACATCTGCTGCCTGCCTCCTGTTACTCACATGAACTTCTGGAAGCGGTCGTTTTGCGGATCACTTTTACATTAAGTTTGTGATGGAAACAAAAAAATATATATCTACTCCGTTGCGTTTGTCCACATACTTCATGAGGAGGAGCAAAATGAACCAGGCATGATCGAAACCAAAATGAATAAAAGAAGTGAATTACTAATGAATAAGATAATCCAGTGCGTCAACAAAAATGAAACGCACAAATTAAAACAACAACGTGGATATAATAAGCGCAAATGGACAAAATATGCAGAAATGAATGAAATGTGCAACAAAATAAATGAAAAGTAACAAAAAATATATTTTTAATGAACAGTATAACCAACAAAACTCAACACAAATCAACAATATTAGCAATGAAATAGCAAATAAATATTTAAAACAAAAATAACCAAGATAACTGAACTGAAAAGTAAGCAAAACTAAGCAATATAACTAAGAAAATTGAAGAAAAATTAACAATATAACTAACTAAAATGTGTAAAAAAATATGAAAAAAATAAATAAACTAAAAAAATGACCCAGAGATCAACAAAATAATCAAATAAATTAACAAATACAAACAATCTCATGAACAAAACTGAACAAAAATCAATAACATATGTAACAAAATGGACAAAAATCACCACAGTAATCAAGGCAACGACCCAAAACACACAATAAAACCAACAAAACCGAACAAATGAAAAACAAACAACATTACAAACAAAATGAAACAAAAATTGAACAAAATATGCAAAAAAATGAGGAAAAAAGGAACAAAAATACTTAATAAATAAAAATGATCAATATTACACACAAAACTGAACACGAATCAGCAAAATAAGTGACAAGATCAGCAAAAATGATGGCAGGGATGTTGTCACGGATACAGATTTGTTTATGTTTTATTGCCCAGGTTGGTCTTGGGTGTGACCATATCCAAAGCAACTGTTGTTGCCATGGATACAGATGCAAGAATGTGGTTGCAACGGATAAGAACTTGTTTGTATTTTATTTTATTGACACGTACAGCGATACAATACGTTTCATCTACACGAAGATAATCAAAGTAAAAAGGTGAAGAAAATAAATAAGACGATAAAATAAATGAAGAAATATCAATGTAATAAGAATAAAATGTGCACAAATGAGAATATGATGAAGAAAATGTAACCAAAAAAAAATCAACAAAATGTGCCACCAAAAAAATCATATGCAATCAAATAAACTCAAACTTGGCAAAATAAACAAAAAATGAACAAAATAATCAAATAAACTGATAAAAAATAAACAATAGTATAACCAAGAATAGTGGCCAAATAAACAATAAAATGTGCAAAAAATATCAAATATAATCAAATAAAGTAAAAACATGAACAAAATAAACACAAATGAACAATCAAATAAATGAACAAAAAATCAAAAAATATAACCAATTAAACTAGAAACATAAACAAACAAATCAAATAAATGAACAAAAATATCCAACACATTTCCAATCATCAAACCTCGAACACATCATCCAGTGTTTTTCGCTGCTTGTGGATCTGAAATGAATCCCATGTCATGTCAGTTACTCTGTACTGGAGAAGTTTTTATTAGAGTATTTATCTTTGAGTACTTCTACTTGAGTCATGATAAGAGCTGTTGATTCCAGCCTCCACGTTTACCTGGAGGCTGTGGAGGTCAGGTGAGGCGACTGGGACAAAGGGGAACCTGGGAGCAGCGTTTCTAAAAGCAGATGGATGGACGTTGACATGATGGAGAGCCAACAGGGCTGGGTGCCTTTTAGAGGTCGGACTGTGTATTTTCAAAAGGAAGGCCAGACTAAAACAAACCCGTGATGGCTTCAATCATACGTCTTTGTCTAAATGATGATTCACTGGAAAGTAAAGATAGTAAATTGCTGCTGTGGAGTGGTGGAATTTTTTTTTTTTTTTTTTGGTCTTTCCAGTTGTTTCTCACATAAACGGCTGTTGTCTCCTACTGCTGGAAAAATCAGTAAAGAACAATAAGCAACTCATGAATAAAAGCTGACATTTAATAGGAGGAACAGAAGGTATTTAAAAAAAAAAAAAATCCCCTCCATCTGGCAAACAAAGGCGTCACGGGTAAATATCCCACTCTGGACTTTTTCTCTGATTACTGTTAAAGATAGAAAGGTAAGAATAAAACTAGAGGATATCGAGTGTCAGCAGCCACAGCATTACAGTAACGTGCTCTGTTTCAGGGTCTTTAGTGGGGGAACACCGCCTCCAGGTGGGCAAACCCTGTAAATTACACTGCTGACGT
>JAQQAE010022934.1:0-10149 GCA_029823295.1 Pseudamia nigra
AAGCTGAACACTGACTACTTTTCATTGTGTCAAAGTGTCATTTCTTCAGTGTTGTCCCATGAAAAGATATAATTAAAAATCTGCAGAAATGTGGGGGGTGTACTCACTTTTGTGAGATATTGTAACTTGTTTGATTGTGGTGGGTCGGTTTCATGAAGGTTGAGCATGAATCAGATGATTAGTTATTCTGATAGATGTCTAAAGGTATCTGTGGCGCAAAGCTGTCACTGACTGTGATAAGTTGGACTAATTTGCTTTGAAATGAACACTGCATGTCATGTACACATGTGTTTGAATGGAACAAAAGAGTTAGTGAAGGTAGAGAGGATGTCCAAGACAGTGAAGGTTCTCGACACACATGCACATGAAAAACGTCTGAACACGTTCAACAAACAAAATGATTGATGACTCACTATAAAAATAGAAATGGTTTCATTCTTAATCAAGACAAAACATCAGCTCACACTATGCTCTCGGTAAAGTAGTTTCTGGTCTGCTTTGATCAGTGGAAGATCTGAATGCAGTGGTGTGTTAATGCAGAAAGGGAGGAGATTGAAGGGGAAACACACTGAAAAATGTTTAGGTACAACCAAACTGTATTACAGCATTATAATTAGAATAAACTTCATGTATTCCTTTTGGGGAAGATTATATCGTTAAGATGTCTTCTTCAGTTTGTCATCAGCTGAGATGTTGAACAGTCTGATGGCGGTGAGGATGAAGGATCTCCTGTAGTGTTCAGTCCTACAGCGTAGTCATGTTAGTCATCCTCTGCAGTGCTTCTCTGCTGGGACAGGCTGAAGTGCAGGGGATAGTCTGGGTTGTCCATTATGTCCTCCAATTTCTTCCGCGTGCACCTGTCCACTACAGTGAGTCCAGCCTCCCTCCAACTATTAATCCAGCCTTTTTAACTAGTCTGTCCAGATGTTTTACATCTCCCTGTCAGATGCTGCCTCTCCAGCAGACTGCAGCATGAAAGAGTGTACTTGCAACGACGGACTGGTAAAACATGTGCAGCATCTTAGGACAGACGTTAAAGGACCTGATCCTCTGTAGGAAAAATGGGCGACTGACTCGTTTCATACAGTGCATCTGTGTTCTTGTACAAGTCCATGTTGGGGGCAAGATGTACACCAAGATTAGTTGCGGTAGTTAGCATTAGTTGTGTTTTTTAATAGCAATACCCTGTATTCTATGGAGTTGTCAGAATCAAATCTACTTTTGAAAAATGGATACAATATGTCTCCTTTAACATTTTTACTGGCAAAATTCAGATGCAACATTGAAAGAAATGCCACTTAACACTCTTCAGTCACATTTCACTGCATAACTGTCAGTTGTTCTTCCTATACCCAACATTTACTGTGATTTCCCACACTGTCAAGTTGCCAACTTCTGTTTGATTTTGTTCCTTTTTTCTTACAACAACCTTGTTTCACTTCCTGCAATTGGAAATATTCCAATAATTTAAAAAAAAAGTTTTCACACTGTAAATGAACCAAGCCATAGTTCAGTTCCATTTTGAGCAGAACCAAGTGTAATGACTGCTTGTTTGGTGTGCAGTGTGGTCCCTGGGAGGTTTCAGCAAATCTGGTTCAGGTCAAACTAGCGCTGCACAGTTAGGTGAAAGTCATATCGCCATTATTCTTATTGTGATGTGAGTCTACTTGTTTTGTTGATTAAAAACAAATCACGTATTGCTCATTTAGAAATGTCAAGACAGACATTCGTGGAATCATAAAAAATACAAAAAAAAAGAAACTTAAAACAATACAAACACAGCTTGTGACTTTCTTCCTGGATTTTTTACACAGGACTTGTCACCATATGATAGATTAGATTGTAAAACAACACATTCCTTTTGCAACTATGTAATTGCACAGGCTGATATTTCACTAACAGTTTCAATGTGATTAATGGTGCAGTCTTATATCAAACTGAACTGTCCAAATGATCAGACCAAATGTGTCATCTTTATGAAGCCGACCTCAGACAGATGCTCGTACTAGATGTAGCTCTTTAAGATCAACTCGATGCTCTCCACTTGAAATGCCTTGTCCTGCATGCAGCCAAGTCAGGAGCTGACGGAGGACATTTAGACTTAGTTTGCCAACTTCCAGGTGCCCTACTTTCCTTTTGCCTGGTACAAATAGAGAGTGACATGCTTGTGTGTTTGTGCTTCAACCCCAGCATCATCCAGGTCCAGTGAGACGGAAGTACAGCTCGTGCTCCACCATATTCCTCGACGACAGCACCGTCAGTCAGCCCAACCTCAAATACACCATCAAATGGTAACCCCGTCTGCGGCATTTAATCTTAGTGCACGCTGTAGAGCAGGGCTGTCAAACTTATGCCATGAAGAGCCGAGACCCTGCAGGTTTTCTCTCCAACCAGTCACTAAAGCAGGTGATTTCACTGATCGGCGCTCCTTCAAATTGAGGGGAGGAGCTAATCAATTAAATGACCTACTTTAGTGACTGGTTGGAGAGAAAACCTGCAGGGTCTTGGTCCTCCATGGCATAAGTTTGACACCTGTGCTGTAGAGGAACGTTTTACTCTTTTGTTTTTTTTTTTGACCACTCTTTTTGTTTTTGTCTTTACAGCGTAGCCCTCGCAATATACTACCACATAAAGAACAGGTATGAACATGACTTCTGACAACGTTTACAATTTAAAAAGTAAAAAAAAAACAGTATTCAAGCCCTTTATGCACCACATGAAATATGAAGCATGTTTTAGCTGGCACTGTGTTGACAAATGTCAATGATTTTTTTTCACATTTTTCATTAATTTCCTATATTATTTTGGTCATTTTTGTTCAATTTATTGATTATTTTGTTCATTTAACAACTGATTTTCATTTTGCAGATTATTTGGCTAATTTTTTAATTCATTTTTGTTCATATTGGTTCATTACCCTGATTATTATTGTAAATTTTCTGGATTATTTTACTTGCTTTTTTTGTTCATATTAATTTACTTGACTACTTTGTTCATTTTCTTGAATATTTTACTGAGATTTGTGTGTTTATTTCACATATTTGCTTATTTTTGTTCATTTTTTATCAGTTTATGTATCACACTGTTGAATCTTGTTCATTTTCTTGATTATTTTCTTCATTTTTTAAATAATTTGCATCAATTTTGTCTTTTTTTAATCATTATTTAGGTCATTTTGTTCTTGTTTTTGTTGAGCTAGTGCAGGGACCAGCAAGATTTACAATATAAAGAGCCATTTTGAATAGAAATTTTTTTTAAAAGTATCTCGAGCCGCAACAAATATTCAGACCCTTAATGTATCACATGAAATATGATGTCTGTGTTTTAGCTGGCAACATGTTAACACCAATTTATTGTTATTTTATTCATTTCGTTTATTAATTTGTTTATTTTGTTAATATTTTTTCAATTTTTTATTAAATTTCTTTATTATTGTGCTATTTTTTGTTACACTTATTGATTATTTTGGGGTTTTTTTTCTAATTGTTGTTCATTCTGCTGAATATTTAGTATTTTTTTCTTCATTTTTGTTTGTTTTTAAAAATAATTCTGTTCCTTCTGGTTCATTTCCCTGATTTTTGTAAATTTTTATTATTTCGCAAAGTTTATTGTTTATATTTTCTATTAATTTCCTGTATTATTTTGCTTATTGATTATATTTACATTTCACAGATTTGGTTATTTTTTTATTCATTTTGGTTCATTTCCCTGATTACTGTTGTGAATTTTTGTGGATTATTTTGCTAATTTTTATGTTTTTATTAATTTATGTGATTATGTTGTTCATTTTCTTGTATATGGTACTCATATTTATCTTAATCTTTTAGGATTCTTAATTTATTTAATGATTTAGCTTAATTTTGTTCATTTTTTCATCAGTTTATGTATTATATTATTTAATCTTATTCATTTTCTTGAATGTTTTTTTCATTTTGTAGATTGCATGCATCAGTTTTATCTTTGTTCACTTTTTTTCTTTTTTGTTGATCTAGTGTTTATTTTGCTTTAAAAAAAATTATAATATATTAACATCAACGGACAAAACCATGGGACCACTGGAGAGAGGTTACTGAGCCACATGTGGTCCTGGAGCCGTAGGTTGCAGACCCCGGGACCAGTGTTTGTCTTTGTCCTCCACTCCACAGGGCTGGGTTAAATCATCTGCAGGGTTTTAGCACATGATAAAAACGGTAGCACAGAAAAGCCTTTACATTTAAATGTCGAGCCATGTAGATGCTGTGACATTGTGCCTAAAGGCTGCAAAAGCACCAGAAAGGAGGGTGTTAGGAATCTCCCATGTACGCCGGCTGTCTGAGGAACTCATAAACTCCCATAGATGGATATAATCTCAGATCATGAAGTCATATTTCATTTTACCCTGACACAGACTAATGTTCATGTGTTTGTTTTTCCAGAGAAGTCGACGGAAGAATGTTGCTAGACATTTTCGATGAGAAACAGCACCCGCTCTCGGTAAGTCCGTCCCCCTGAAATGCATTTTCATTTTGGTGCAGGCTGAAGGGCTGTCAGGATTCATCAGGGAAGACGAAACACACACGCTGAGCAGCAACAAATAAGCCCACATGGATCAAAAATGGGAAAACCTGGTCTGTACTGTAATCTGAGGAGCCATCTGTAGATCTACATTCAGATGTAGATTCACAGTCACTGGTTGTTAATCCAGACATGCACATAAGCTGCGTGCCTCGTCCTCACTGCTTTGAAACCGCAACTATTCAAAGCTTCTGCTCATTTGGAAATCTGCACTGACAGCTTTTGTTTTCATTTTGTGGCACAATGCAACTTTTGAGCATCAAACATGCAACAATCTGTGTGTTGTCTGGAAAATTTTATAAAGGGGACAAAAAAAGGAATAAAATAACCGAGAAAATAAATTGATTTAAACAAATGAATAAAAAAATATAAGATGATGAATAAAATAAGCAACAGTATGAACAAAAATAATCAAGAAAACAAGCAAAATAAGCAACACAATGAACAAAACTAGAATATTTGTAATCTCTGAAGAGATTGCTGTGTGTTGGCAAATATAATGTCTGAAATTTGTTTTGCATCACATCAGCTATGTTTGCAGAAACACACAACACATTATGTTAGATCAGTGTGCACTAATATAATTGTTGTGTAGATTCAGTGGAAATTGTGTGAGTCAGACTGAGTTGAAAAGCAGAGTGTGAGGATTTTAACAGACACGTCTATCGTCATCTACTCTGGGAGATAATTGGGGAGCGGGATGTACACTGTGTAACTGAGGCTCAGATTTTAAATTCTGTAAGTCACTGGGTTGGCATATTGTCTAAAATATGACAAATATGGCTATGTGTCTAGTAAATTTGCTAACTAATCACTCTAGGAATTGTACTTTTTGGATTTGTGTAAAGATGTTTTTTATCTTTGTGTTTGCTTGTTTAATCAAACTGGGTCCATTTACTGGTTGATTCGGATTATCATTAGATGACACAGATTTTAGGTTGACTTCACATGGTTCTGGTTCAGTTTCCATATCAGTGGTTGTGCTTTGTCTCTCAGCTGTGGTTACAGTCCGGGTGGGAGTAGCAGACACACTCTGTCCATCTGAGATGATGTCACTGATGTTGGCTGTGCTTACAGAGGTGAACTGCACTGGTTTCAGTTCATACTGCCATGTTCGCGCTGTGGATCAAAGATCCCATCCATATCTACTTGATCTGGTTCTGAACACTGCAGTGCAGAGACTGCCCATTAACAATGCATATTGCACTTCTGACAACAGACAGCTCAGACCTGCCTCTAGTTCTAGAAACTCATCAGCAGCACCTGGTAAAGGTTCTCCTAGGCTGCCGTACTGACAGTCTGGCTTCTTCATCTTTACACCGTATCTGGATGTTTGTGTTGGAATCAGATAACTCATCTGTAGCCAAAAAGATGGACTGGGTGTTTCTGGAGTGTAGAAAAATGTAGTGTAGGAAAAGTTTTGGGTTCAATCCCAACACCACCTGGGTGTGGGTTCCCTTCAGGTACTCCAGCTTCCTCCCACAGCCAAAAGCATGCACTAGAGGTTAGGTGAATTGGTCACTCTAAATTGTCCATAGGCATGAATGTGAGTGTGATCGGTCTGTCTCTATATGTCAGCCCTGTGATAAACTGGCAACTTATCTGGGGTGCACCCTGCCCTCACCCTAAGCCAGCTGGGATAGGCTCCAGAATACAGAACAGTGGATAATTAATTTAAGCTTTGAGACACTCCTGTCAGAACCAACCAGAAGGGTTGATCTTACTTCTGTTGATTGTTTCTCGGTCCGACTCGGTCCATTGTGATTCTGAGATTCCCCGACCCAGCTGAGGGTTGCAGTCCTGGACGGCCCTGGGTCGCTGGTTAAACAGATCTCATGTACGTGGATTCACAGCTCCGATGTGGGTCTGTCACGGTGTGGATCAGCTGGCTTCTAGAGGGTGAACAACAGGTCTCCGTTCGGCTTCAGCCAGGCAGTGTTTTCAGCGTCTCTGATGGAATTCCAGCTTAACTTAATGTCCAGGCGGATTTTATTTAATCTCTGTAAAGTAAAGAGGGTGGGCGACTTTCGCTCGCTTCTTTCAAAGGTGTGGTGATGTCATGGAATGTGGGCGGAGTCTGACTCTTTGAGTTGTCAGTGGGTTCACTTTACAGTGAAACATAGAACAAATTCTTAAAATCACCATTTTCCTGAACACTTCTGAATAGAATCAATAGTATTCATTGGTAAACAAAACACTACGATTATAAACGTGATTATATTTTACATATTTTCTGTACAAGTCATGCAACCTGCGACACCTCTAGAATTTTCCAGACAATAAACGATGACACACACATGATTATTACTCCATGCTTAAATGAGTATGTGTACGGAACTACTTTCTCCATATGCCGATGTGGGCTGCAGTCTTTGTGGTCTGCAAAGGCTACACCTAATGGTCGTTCAATGGGACAGTCTAGTCCACGGAGGGTGGGCAATTCATGTAAATTAGCACAGCTGTTCTTTCCCTTCTGTAATGACATAGGCACCTGTCGCCGACCAGTTGCTGCTAAGAGATGAAGGATTTTTCGCTCATCTCTGTGGTTATTTAATTTAATTCATGAATTGGAAATGCTCTAGCTTCTTTTATTGTGTACACCTCATAGCTCCCTGATTCGGCAGTACTCCCATCAGTCATGCGTGCAATGCATTAAGAGATACAGTGGGCCACGAAGCATCCATTGGTTGTGTCCTGTATTATCCAGCCAATGAAAGGCTGCATTTGAAGGAGCCGACAAATGCAGCCCACGTCGGCTGCAATCTGTGAACTGAGACACAGTGTGTGATGAGGTAATGTTTATCCTGGGCTGTTGCAACCTAATTTCAAACACAAAACTTAATGTGTTAAAAAAAATAATAAGGATAACACAAAAACAATCAAAGAACCACCAAGGGTCTGTGATAGTAAGTTGTTTATTTTAACAAGTTTCAACAAAGTGAATTCACATTTAACACAAAGAATAGGGGAGAGTGAGGTTACAGTGGTTGTGCCAAAGAAAATTAAATTTATTTAACAAAATCAGGCCTAACCTAGAAGCTAACTAGTGGAAATAAAAGGAAACAAAAGACCTGACTACTAAACTAAAAAGAGGACAAAGTGTGGCACCAACCAAATAAACCCAGTGTGCATAACAGAATGAAACTATGAATATGTACAGGATACCCAAACTAACTAACCCCCACTTTCTGCAACTCGATAACAAAGTACAGTATAAAGAAGTTAACTGAAAAGAATCAAGGCCACTAAGCTATTAATAAAGCACAATTCTAAGTGGCAGTCTCACAGAAGAACATCTCAGGTGGCAGTCAGAGTGTGTGAACTGTTCCATGAAATGCTGCGTTCATAGCAGCAGTGCTGGCTCTTGATTGGTCACAGCATACCACAGCACGCAGGGAGAGGCACTTGGTGAGACGCACTGGAGAATGATTGGCCTGGCAGTGAGCACAGGTGGAGGCACTCAGTGGTAACCTGCAGACGGAGAGGAGGGGAGATGACATACACACAACCTTGTCCCTCCTCTGAACATAGCATGGGCCTCGTCTTTTTTGACATGTTAATGGTTTCCGAGGGGTCTCTGGTGGGCCAGGAGAAGGTTCTGTTTGCTTGATGGTTAAATTGCAGGGTTTTTGAGTTCAGTTCTCTGTAGGGAAATGTTACTTGCTGGGAGGTGTCAGTGTGGTTTGGGGGTCAATGCTACAGGAGGCGCCATATTTCTGAGAACCTTGGCTGTATGAAGCAGCGACACGTGTCTCTGAAGGCTCATCAGCTGGGTCGTCCTCCTGGTTCATCACTGTACGTGACAGTTTTCGCTTTCTTCAAATGAAACTCGTTTTACAGATGAAGTCTCTGGTTGACCTCCCTGCGGAGCCCCTTCTGCCTGACTCTGTCCAGATGCGATTCCCTCTTCAGAGCTCTGAGCGTCAGGTTGTCGTCCTGTCTTGTCACCTTTAGCTGCATGATGTCTGCTCCAGCGTTTCTTGGCAGCAGCAGATCTCTTACCCTTTTTTGGCATCGTTACAAAAACAACTGTATAATCAATCTGTTTTAAACAAGGACCTCTTCTTTTAAATCACACTAGCCTCGCTTTGTGGTGGATTGGTATTCTACAAAAATTGTTGAAGTGAATCAACACTTTTACCTTGCTGTTGCAAAGTAAAATAGTTTTGGTCAAAACAGAACCTATTAAAGTAGAAAATTTGCAATCTCTGAAAAGCTTGCGTGGGATTGCTGACTCAAAATAGGTGAACTTGCTGAAAGAGTTCAAGAGTGAAATTTGTAGAGATAGTGGAGCTGGTGGAAACTGGACTACTGTTACTCAAAGAAGGAGAGAGGATGAAGAAGAAGATGCAGAGGACAGGGGGAGATGGAGGCAGGTGATTCGCTGTGGCAACCCGTGAAGGGAACAGCCAAAAGGAAAAAAAGAAGAAGAAGAAGTGGAGCAATAAATATAGTGAGCAATATTAGTGGAAGTAATCACAGAATCAAAGGAGCATCAGAGGATGAAAGGAACATCAAAGAATCAAAGGCAGTGCATGGAAACCAAAGCATGACACTCTAGTCGCGCATATTCCGTTTGAGTTCTCCATTTATTTTTAGTGAAAAAAATTTATCATACAACCTAAATCATTTAAAAACTACAACAGATAAATTTATGAAAAGTAATAGCCGGCATGGCCCGAAAGATGTTATGGTGTTTGAATGGTGTGAAACAGGCGAAAACTGTGGTAGGAGATGTGGTCCAAAAAAGCGGTGGAATAATAATAAGGAGTGAGAAGAACATGAATAAAATCAAGAAAATGAATAGATTTTAACAATGTAATGAATAAACAAATAAGATAATGAACAAAATAAACAACAAAACAAAAAAATAAAGAAATTAAAACATGCGGTAATAAACAAAATGAACAAAGTAATGAATAAAAAATTCTCTCGGGGGTGACATACACTCGTGAAAAAATAAGGACACTCCATTAAATAGTCAGCTCTTTATTAAGAAATGTTCACATATTAATGTCCAATATTATTTTTATTTATTCCTGGAAAAGAAAGTGATTTAATAGTAATTCAACAACAAAAATTAATGTTGTTTTACTCATCGAACAAAAGATATGAACAAAAATGTGTATTTTAATGGAGGAAAAAGTTAGGACACCCTACCCACTAATAACTAGTGTTGCCCCCCTTTGGCTGAAATAACTTGAGTGAGATGCTTCTTGTAAACATCTACCAGTCTCTGACATCAATCTGAAGAAAGTTTGCCCCAGTCCTCAACACAGAATTCTTTCAGCTGAGAGATGTTTGAAGGGTTTTTACATGTTCAGCCCGTTTCAAGTCACCCCACAGCATCTCAATGGGATTAAGATCCGGGATTTGACTGGTCCATTCCAGGACTCTCCACTTCTTAGTTTTTACCAGTCGTTGGTGGATTTGCTGGTACGCTTTGAGTCATTGTCATGTTGCAGGGTCCAGTTCCGCTTGAGCTTGAATTTTTTTTCAGATGGTTTCACATGTTCACCAAGCATCCTCTGATAAACGGTAGAATTCATGGTGGATTCTATGATGGTGAGCTGGTCAGGTCCTGCTGCAGCAAAG
>JAQQAE010022935.1:0-10149 GCA_029823295.1 Pseudamia nigra
CTGCAGCTGTGGGTAAGTGTTTACACTAACAACACCATAATATGACTTTGTTTGACACTGCGTGGTGAAGTTTTACCCTATCAGTAAGCTAGTGGCTAATGTTAGCTTCCCATGAGTCCCCCGGCACAAACGCTTCGTTCGCCCCGCTGCCGTTCGTCCAAATATGGTTACATCCTGTTTTTTGGCTCCAATATGCCGACCAGGAAGTGACAACCTGATTGGCCTCAAAACGGCCCTTCAGATATTAATGTGCAAGACATATAAAAGTTCATTGGAGCCACTATTCAGACATCAGCTATATTAATCGTGTCAGTTAGAACACACAATCCACTCTGAAGTAAAATCTACTGCAAAATAATAAACATCTATGACATTGTGGAATTTTAAACAGCACAATTTGTATATAAAGTAAGAAACTTATGCAACTTATACTGTATAATGGTTGCATGTGCAATATTACTGTATGTATTTAGTGTATATTACTGTAAACTGTACAAATGTTAAATTAAAAAGAATTTCTGTGTGTGTAGATACATATAATGCAGAATTGCAGTATTTGTATGACATAAGTGCTGTGATGCAGTATTTGATATATAATACATATTGTGTGTGTAACATGTATATGTATGTGTGTATATATGGACAAAGGAATATATTGCATTCATGACTGACAAGTGATATAGAACAGGGGTAGGATTAAATAAAATTTTGACTTCTTCTACTCCTTTTCAAACATGTTTAATTTTGAAAAATGTAACTTCTGTTTTGGTTTTACTTTTCTTGTTATTGCCTGTTTTCATTTCTGTTTTTCTGTCATGTTTGAAATAAATAAATAAATAATCATAGTCATTTATAGCGTATGTAGTTGTGATTATGTAGAACAAAAAAGGCAACTAGGAATATGCAAAGATAGAAGCATTTACCTTGATGACAGTATCTAAAGTGACAGGGACACTCGTGTTGGTTGTGGCAGCTTGAAAAGATTTCTCCATTGTTCGTGCATTTTTTCCACAAAACGATGTCTCTCGGGGGCGAGTATTCCTGAAGATGCTTACAATAAGGATATTCACCGGAAACATTATCAGTGAACTCTGAACTCCAACCATGAGCTGCTGCCAGGTAAACTCAAAGTGACCTGGGTACAGAGAAAGCCAAAGCGAAAGGCAGGTGAGTCTAGGGTCTAATGTGCTGTAGAATGAACTGCTGTACTAGTCATTCAGTGTCTTATGATCCTTTGGAGCATCCCAGTTGCACAATATGAAAAATACTGTACATACATATATCCATCCATCTTCTACTGCTTTTTCAGGGGATATATATATATATATATATTCTTCTACAGCCTAATGCTGTTGCTATCTGCGTGGTGTAACACAGTTGCTAAAATGTGTTTGGCTGATTCAATATTTAAGTTAACGGTGTTTACAAGTGTACCTAATAAAATGGCCTGTAAGTGTAGCTTAATGTGCGCATCAAACTCTCTCACAATCTGTCTTGTTCAAAAGCTCATTCAGTAGCCTATCTGTATATGAGGCCATTGCCTTTATGGTAAAACATGTGCTGTTACTATAGAAACAGCCTGAAAACCACAGTCTGTTAGTGTTTGCTGTTTACATTGTACACTGGAATCTGTGATGGAAAAGAAAAATGTAGCCACAGCTGCCCTGGAGCAGACTGACAGAAATGTCACCAACGACCTCTCCCACCACCACCAAGCATTCATTTATTCACATTCACACAAGGAAAGGTGGGTTAAGTGCCTTGCCCAAAGACACAACAACAGTAAACCCGTTTAGATGCACAGGAGAACTCAGATCATTATCAGATTTCCAGAGTTATCAGATTACAAAGTGACCACGTAAACAGCATAATCTGATAACGGCAGTTATCTGATTTTGAGAAATCGGATTACCACGTCTGGATTTTCCCCCCAATACTCCGATACGGTAGTGCATCTATACCCAGTAATCAGATATCTATTGTTCTTTCACATCTGAGCATGTGTAGAAAAAAAATTGTAGAAAATAGCGGTGACGTCGTCACAACGTGAGCGGAAGAAAAAGACAAACAAAGCGTGCAGCTGAGGAAAGTCTAAAGAGTGACCTTTGGAGTGAAGAAGAGACAAATTTCATGTTAAATAAAATGAAAATCCTCAACATCCTCCACGAGAAGAAATGCAGAACGTTTTGGATATAACATGAACCGACGAGTCTAACATCACTATGTACATACGTACTATGAAAGAAATTTAATCACTGAAACGTGTAAACCACGGTTTCCTGTTATCGCATTTTTGAAGTGCATGTAAATGGGTCAAATCTAATTATTCAACTTATCTGTTTACTCCTTGTGATCAGATTTCTGTGGTCCTGTAAACGGACTCACTGACTGGGATGATATGGGATTCGACCCTCCAACCCGCTGGTTATTGGACGACCTGCTCTGCCTCCTGAGCCACTGCCAGTTGTAAAAATAGAACAGACTGCATATGCACTAAGGCTGTTCTAAAGTGTTGTAGTTGGCCCTGTACAGTTCATTCTTTGTGGTTCTGGCCTTTAGTATGTCCTAGTATGTCTTAATATGTTTTATGCCTGGGAATAAATTTTGTTTTGAAGTCATTATAATGCAGAAATTTAGCAAATTAACATTTCAGTAACCCTCCTGACTGAAGCTTCATTGTGCATTCCTGTACTGTGTAGAAATGTGCTCTACCAAGATCCATGGTTTGTTCAGACGGGTCTGTTGGGATGCCATAAAACATGATGCTTGTCAGCATGGTGCACAGCAGGAGGGAGAAACAGCAGGACACCCTCTGCACACAGGTGAAGGTGCTGCTCGGTGGGCGACTGATCACAGAGTACCACAGGTGTCCATCGCTGAAATCTTTAGCGGTCTTCATGAAGAACAAATGACTGGAAAGGAAATGAAACACACTTAACGCTGAGAAAGAAACATTCCAACAACGTTGCCTTCTAGTTTTCCATTTTATTAGTGAAAACCTAGACAACGTCCCACAGGGAACAAGTGTATAACTTGAATGTCTAAGTAGATAAAGAAGTGAAGGTCACATTGTCACAGCAGGCTATTATTTACAAAACTTCTTTATGCACACAATTATTCTAAACAAATACTGTAATTATCTGTATTTAAATCTCTCTGCATTTAAATCTCTATTATTGTTATTGATTTTTTTAGTTATTGTATTAATTATTATTATTACTAGAGTATAGAAAATATTCTTATTATTACTATAGCAATAACAATAATAATAATAATTCCTTTCACCATTATCCATCCATTCATTTTCTAGTAAATATAAACAAAACTCAAAATAAGGGTGCCATAGGACCGGAGGGACCACTGCCCCACCTGGGGGCCAGTCCACTCGACACCACCAGCCCCACACCTCACTCACTCTGATCTTACAGATTTGAACATGGTTGTATTGGGAATTTTTCCCACTCCTTATTTTTGGTGTGTGCATGTCTATTAAGTAATGACACAGCACATATGATGATAAAACCATGCGCTTCACACTCACACTGAGTTATATATTAAATGTTGTTTATTCATTTAACTGCTGCAAGTTTCCAATAAGTGATGTCTTTCGTTCACTGCCACCTTCGGATTGAAATACATATGTTTTTGCGAAAGCATTAGAAAATTATTAGCTTAAAAGTTGAGCAACACTTTCTCTTGAAATTTTCAGTGAAACTGATCAAAACAAAAGCCAAATCATTTCGTCCATTAACTCACATGCATGAAGATTACTGAATGTCATGTACATGTGTGTTTGAATGGCACAAAAGATTTAGTGAAGGCAGAGCGGATGTGCGAGACATTCTGGACCCCTCCAGCACATCTAAAACGTATTCAGCAAATTGAAAAAAATTGTTTGAAATGATTGATGGCTCAGCATAAGAATTCATTTCATTCCTCATTGAGGCAACATTGAGGTCACTCTGAATCATTTTAAGTAAATTTGAAGTGATTGGGAGGAAAATAAATCAACCTGCAGATGCTTTAGACCAGTGGCCCCCAACCCCTGGGCCAGGAGCCACACAGAACAAATACATCATTTACATTATTTCCATTTTATTTATGATCTGATTCTGAACGATGTTTTATTTTAGAAAATTACTGGATTCTCTCCATCACATCTGTCTATGACTCACTATTGACTCATGTCAAGATGCCTCAGTCACATATCTTACCTTCATCCACTACCTTCTTAAAGGGGCTGCGCCGGCCAGTAACACATAGTGCATTACTGCTAAATTGAAACCCCCAAGCTAGCAAAATGAACAAAAAACAAATGTCTTTGGAAAGTTTCTTTGCACAGGGTAAAAGAGCCAGTGAGGAGACAGAAGAAGAGCCTACTACTTCAAAGAAAAACAAAGCTGCATTAAACAGACAATACCAGTAGTCTGCTTGAAATATGGATTTATTGCTCGTTGCGTGGTTGTTCCCATGCAACGAGCCTGCGCTGCATAATATGCGGCAACTGGCTCTAATGAAACAATGAAGCCTTCAAAACTACTTCGCCACTTGGAGACCAAGCATTCTGCATTAAAAGACAAGGCTTTGGAGTGTTTTGAAAGAAAAAAGTATGACCAAGAAGGACAGAAGCAATTACTGAGGCCACCACATCAACAAATTCAAGTGCACTGACAGCATCATTTTTGGTGCCTAACCATATTGCTAAGGTTAAGAAGCCATTCACTATTGGTGAAGAATTCATCTTTCCCGCCACTAAAGACGAGAGGCTGCGGTTAAAAAGATAGCACAGGTGCCTCTTTTGGCTAGCACCGTTACTCGGCACATTGGGGAAACAGCAGAGGACATTGAAGCACAATTGTTGGAGAGGATTAATACATCACCGTGGTACGCAGTCCAGGTTGACAAGTCAACAGATATCGACAACAAAGCAATATTTCTTGTTTATGTGCGATATGTTTATCAGGAGGATGCGCACGAGGATATGTTATGCGCACTATCATTGCCAACCAGAACCACAGCCACAGAACTGTTCAAGTCGCTGGATGACTATATATCAAGAAAACTGAAATGTTCATTTTGTGTCGGCATATGCACAGATGGAGCTGCTGCCATAACCGGACAGCTGTCAGGTTTAACTGCTTGGTTTAGGGAAGTTGCCCGTGAATGTGAGTCTACACATTGTGTCATTCACAGGGAAATGCTGGCTAGCAGAAAAATGCCACCGGAACTTAAAAGCGTATTGGATGTTGTAGTTAAAGTTATTAACCACATCAAAGCACACGCCCTTAACTTGCACCTGTTCGAGCTGCTTTGTGAGGAAATGGACGTGGAGCACAGTCACCTTCTCTCATACACAGAAATAAGATTGTTATAACGAGGGAGATCGCTGGCCAGAGTGTTTGAATTATGAGAGCTGCTGCAGAGATTTCCCTCAGAAAAAAGTCACCGCTGGCTGCACATTTCAGTGACGAGGAATAGGTCACAAAAGTTATTTACTTTTGCGACATATTCAATCTGCTTAATGAACTCAATCTGTCACTTCAGGGGAAAATGACAACTGTCTTCAGGTTGGCAGATAAAGTCGTTGCATTTAAAGCCAAACTGGAGGTGTGGGGATGATACATGAGCAGAGGTACATTCAACATGTTTGAAACATTAGTGGGGATTTTGGAAGAGACTAAGACGCTTCATTCTCCCAGCTGGTGCACAATCACCTGTCTTTGCTTTTAAAAGAGTTCAAGCGCTACTTCCCAACCACAAAAGACCCACGAACTGCCAAGGAATGAATCCACAACCCATTTGCCAACAAACCAGGGGAATCCAGCGTGTCTATGCAAGAAGGAGATCAACTGCTGGAGATCGCAAAGGCCTTAAAAGTATGTTTGCTGGTGTTCTGGATTAAAGACATGGCAGAATACCCTGAGATCGCCACAACAGCACTGCAAACCCTGTTGCGATTTCTGACATCCTATCTGTGTGAAGCAGGGTTTTCTGCAGTGACAGCAACCAAAACAAAATTAGGGAGCAGACTGGACATAAGCAACACACTTATTGGAAACGTGCAGCAGTTAAATGAATAAACAACCTTTAATATAACCCTGGATAGGACCGTCTGGTTGCAGAGAAACAAGCTCAGGGCTCTCACTGATTTAACGTTACGGAGAGTTGTATTTGTCATACACTTTATATTTCTTCTTGTGGTGGATCTTATGTTGAAGGCATATTTAACCTTTACCATTATGACCAGAGAGTGGGGGGCTTGGAGGCCGTTACTCATGTTATAATGTTGGTGCGATGTCACGAGGACGCTGCTAATAAAGTTGCATATACAGTGGATTTACGTTAATCATTATATTTAGAAAATACCAGTTTTTATGCCGGTCGTATCATTTTATTTTGTTGTATTTATCTGCCACACCTTAAAGGCAGGCCTGTGAAAATATTGTCTGACATTAAAACAGTCCATGCGCAAAAAAGGTTGGGGACCACTGCTTTAAGTAATTGTTGTCAACGTAGTTTTGTAGGTTTTGTGTCATTTTGCATTCTTATTATTGTAAATACTTATGTTGTATTCCTCATGTTGTTTTATGTGTTTTCTTGCTCAGGACACTCTTGTAAAAGAGATTTTAATCTCAATGAGCTTCTCTTCCTGGTTAAATAAGGGTTAAATAAAAAACTTTTAAAAACACCAACTCACACAGCGCTGTTGATAAAGCAGCTTCTAACCCAAAAACAAATCACAGTGCTTGATCACCCCCCGTTCACCTGATCTGGCACTGGGTGACTTCCTTTTTCATAAGAACAAAAGAACACGTTCTGATTCTTTGTCAGCAGTTAAGACGAGAGCGACAGAGGTTCTGAGACAACTGTCCAAAGACCTGCACTGCTGTGCTGATGCAGAGGTGGAGAATACTGAAGGAGAAACACACTCAAACATCCATCCATCATCTTTCATTTACAGTATTCTGGTCAGGGTCACAGGGGCAGCAGCCTAAATAGAGAAGCCCAGACTCCCCCCTCCCCAGCACCTCTGGGGGGACCCCCCAGCTGTTCCTAGGCCAGCCAAGAGACAGTCCCTTCTGCATGTCCTAGGTCTGCCCCAGGGGCTCCTCCCAGTTGGAGCCAGTTTTGGCATCCCGGGAATGTACCACCCAGACCCCCACCCACCTTCAGCTGCCACCCAAACCACACAGCACCAGACCCATATGCCACTTCCTGCAGGTGGTGAGCCCATAGGAAATTCTTCATCATAACGGTCTTCTGAATTGCTCTTAGTCTGACCTGTCACCTAGGACCAATTTATCTTGGGAGACCCTACCAGGGCAAACTGCCTCCAACAACATAGCTCCTAGGATCACTCAGGCACACAAACCCCGCCACTACGAAAAGGTGGTGATTTAAGGAGGGGGACAATGAAACATGTTCAATAAAATTATAACATTAGTCTAATTTTTAATTGTCATATCTTGTATGTGTCCTTCCTAATCTTGCAAAATGCATTACAAGCAATGAGGCAGTTGTGTGGGGGTATAGAGACAGGTGGAGAGAGAGAGAGAGACTGTTTGCTCAGCTGAGCATGTGAAGTGATGTCTGTGTGACATATCTTACCTGAATTTTTTCAAATCCTCCTCTGTTGAAACTGGAAATACTTTATCTAAACAACAATCACCAACGTCTACAGCGAGCCAGGAATTACAAATAAAGTGCCATTTCTGCTCATTCTGTAGGTCCTGCACCGTGATGCTACTCAGAAACCTATGGGTGAATTGCAAATAGAAACACATTACATAACATACTTTTACACCAGAGACATACACCTGGGAAAGCATTTGTTGAGGCACCAACATCATTCATATATGTATTTCAATAAAAGTAGAAATAAGCCTAACAGTCAGCAATATACATACCAGACTGTGATGTCATGTGAATTTCATTTTACTTTGCAGCAGCTCTGTTATGTCTGTATGCACCTACCATGCAGGGTGGCTCCCCGTGTTGTTATGCCACAGCCGGATGCCTTGCAGCTCTTCCAGGGAGAACGGGGTGGTCAGCATGAACATGTCAACCCCACCTCTTTCAAACACACGTCTTTTGGAATCAGTCAAGTGATGCGGCTCACTGTTTCCCTCGGAACCCAGGAGAACTACTGCCACCTAAAAGCAGACCATTTTCATATTACATATTTTAATTTATAGTATTCAGAGTTTCATTCCATATATTTTCATTCCATATATTTGTAATTTGCAGTCCATTACACTGCCTGCACCCCAACATTAGACAAAGAAGAAGAAATAGCACGGATCGTAGTGCATTGTGTGATTCAGCTTGTTGAGCAGATGGTCTAACAGCCTGCTGCAAATATTGGCTGAAGTAGCACACGAATTGTTGACATAATATACTGACAGAATTATTTTTCACCTATTACATGTACAAGAAAGTCAGGGGAAAAATCGGAGCCAGTGTGAGATGCGAGAACCAGATCAGTGTGATGAGGCTACTCAAACTCTCTGATAGTCTGACTCACACTGACTTAATACTAGTCACAATCTGATACTGGAGGGACACACGTGGTTTGACACATTGACAGTGGCTCTGATTAATTGTGAGTCTGTCCAACTGTATACAGAGACATTTTAGGCTGAACTTGTTCATAATGACTCATAATGAAATTAAATGTGAATTGAGAGGCTCCAAACTAGGTTCCATCCATCCATCCATCATCTTCTGCATATCCTGGTCAGGGTCTCAGGGGCAGCAGCATAAGCAGAGAAGACCAGACTTCCTTCTCCCAAGACACCTCTTTCAGCTCCTGTGGGGGACCCCCAGTTGTACCAGGTCAGCCGAGAGACATAGTCCCTCCAGCATGTCCTGAGTCTCCCCCAGGGCATCCTTGCAGTTGGAGCTACTCTTGGCAACTGGGGATTGGACCACCCAGAGCCCCCACTTTCAGCTGCCATCCAAGCCACACAGCACTGGACCCTTATGACCCTTCCTGCAGATGGTGGGCCCACAGGAAGGCATGGTCATAAGGGTCTTCTGAGTCACTTTTAAGGTCCATTTACACTCTACGCTAAGTCCACATACTCATGAAGAGGGGGTGTTCCCTCCGGTCTCAGCGTACATTACATTACAAGTTTGGTACGTTTTCAAGAGGTTTATGGATCTGTCCTCAATGTAGAAAACGGCACAGTGCCACCGGAAATTGTGGGAGCACTCTAGCACAGTACAGCTCACGTGGCAGAAGAATAGAAGAACGGAAGCAACATATACACAGAAAGATTAACAGAAATGGCTCAACTTTTTGAGGACAGTCTGTGCCATAGACTATATATTAGTGTCATCTTGGAGCCAAAAACAGGATGCAACCATATCTGGATGTACATTGCGGTGCCAGTGCAGTGTAGGGGAAGCTAACTCATCACTACCCTACAGACGCTAAAACTTCACCAAGCAGTGTTAAACAAGTCATACTGTATTACGGTGTTGTTAGTGTAAACACTTATGCACAACTGCAGTCGAGTGTATCTCAGGTAAAACTATGTCCATATGTCTTAAACTTTTGATCAGCTGATGAACAGTCTATTTCAGTTTAATGGTTGTTTGCAATAAATTACTTACTGTATTTTCCAGATTAAAAGTCGCGGTGTTTTTTTGCATAGTCTGGCGAGGGGAGCGACAAATACATCGGAGCGACTTGTATCTTGAATAAATTCGACTATAGGGTGTTTGTCCCACTGACAGCCGCTAGAGAAGGCGAGCCGCGGGCTCTCCCCTCTGGCATGACGCGTGCTAGATGCGTGCTCCCCAAACAAATGCGACCTGTTCTGCAGAGTGACTAATACAAGTTTTTTTCTTCTTCATTATGCACTTTTTGGCTTGTGCGACTAACATACGGGAGCGACCTATCACCCGGAAAATACAGTACTCAAAATTTTTTGTTGTCTGACTCCCATTTCTTCTTTTTGCATTTTGAAGAACTACTTAGAACCTTGTTAAGATCCAAAAGTGCAAAATGTACATTCTTGCAATTTTTCAAGTGGTCTTAAAATTTTGATCAAATCTTAAATACACTTTATGGTGCCCCTGGACACATCATCAGTGATGTTACCTGGGATCTCAGGGGGTTTCGGGTCTTTCAACAATCAGACC
>JAQQAE010022936.1:0-10149 GCA_029823295.1 Pseudamia nigra
CTGTATATGGGAGTTTTCGTGGGTCTTGGAACAGATTAATTGGTTTTACATGTATTCCTATGGGAAAACTGGTCCCGGCGCAGAAGTTTTTCACTTCACGAGCATGACGCCGGAACCAATTAAACTCGTAAGACGGGGTACCACTGTACATTGGATAGTGTGCACTTTCCAGCCACTTGATTTGTTTTCGGCCACACATCTTACAGGTCATTATACCTGTCACTCACCTGTTTGTATAACATAAAACAACAAACTAAAAACAAATTGATCATCCTGAGAGTATTAATTATATGTAGTTTTTGACTACATCATAAAGTCAGAACTCTCCTTGAGGACAATATCAGAGTGTATTTTGGTTGTAACTGATCTTAACTACCGGTATGTGAAATGATGAGTTCATTATGAGTTCTTGGACATTGTGTTAAGAAAATGTACAGGTTTTTTATATTGTATGGACTCACTACTTTAAAACCAAACATCTACCAAAGCAATGACTAAATTTCCTCCAGTTTTTTTTTTTTTACAGATTTTAAAATTAGGTCACAATTTAGCAGGCAGAACATGCAAACCCTCCTTCTGGGATGACCATATTAAGGGCACATCAACTGCTCAGACAGGCCTCACGTCGATCTGGGATCACAGAGTGCTCAGTGCTGACAGTTTATGTAAGAAGCAGGGTCAAACCTGTCACTCAGATCACCGTTATTTTTGGAAAACAAAACCACTCACACTTTTCAGGGCAAAGACACGGAGACATAATTGTAAACAGGCCGTGGCAGCAAAGCCAAAATTGAAAAAAAAAAAAGAAACTGATATGCACAGGGTTTTAAGGGTTTCACAGTGGAATGTTTCAATTGGAGAGGTATGGCGAAGAGGTTTGAGGCATGTCAAACAGAAGAGACAGACTGCAGTCAAGGTCATGGGCCACGAGGACTTTCAGATCCTTTCTTGTGCTTCGATGGTGAACTAGAAAGAAATCGATGGACTGAATACTTGAAGAGGCCAATGAAATGAATCTGCTTTCTGAGGTCCCATATATTAAGAGGTTAATGACTCGAAATGTGAAATTAATTTAATGAATCATGTCCATTCGATTGTGTGGTGTGTGCTTGCTGGCTAAATGCACAGGAGAGGGATGGACTGTGCTCAGCCATTGGCCTAATGTTCTTCAAAGTCAAGATGAATGGAGCCCTCCCTTCTCCACTGAACTCCATTTTCCCTATACCGATCATAGATATGGGCTGGTTCTTTTTTCAGGGCCAGATTCAATTTATGGTTTAATTAACATTTTGGTGCCAAAAAGATACTCTCATGTTCAATAGCACAGCTGGCCTGAGATAAATTTATGGATCTAGTGAGGCAAAAATGAAAAAATACAGAGATATTAACTGATTATTACATTATTTCGCATGAATAGTCTATACGTTCTGCAGCTGGTGGACAGCTTACCTTACTGTTACAGTTGACTTAAAAAAAATTCAGGCAAGTAATGAAAGCAGATGGCTACTAAAATGATCAATGTGTGTCATAAGATGGCAGTTCCCAATCATAATTTACCCTGAGCTCATCACGGAACTGTTGTGTTTGCAAAGTGCTTAATTCCTTTTTGATTCAGTGCCACCATAAAAAGACACACTCTTTGTTGAAGTGCACTATTGCAGCTGTCAGCCGTACCATCAGTGTTATATTAGCCAACAGTGATTAAAGCTTTAAATTTGGATCATTGGTGATTCAGACTTTCAATATTGGTCAACAGTGATTAAACTGTCACTGTACAGCAAGGTCATTTCCACCTCAATAGAGGCTGCTTCTCATCAGGTGACATGTTTTCAATATACTAAGCTAATTTATCTGGCAAGTGGAAGAAACAAACTTCAGCCAATTTATTTATGAATATCCATACATATGTTGGATTTAGATGATAAAAGACATCTAGTCATATTTTGTATGGTGTCCTGGTGGCTCAGCAGTCAAAACTATGAATTATTTGATTTGTTGGGTCCAAATATTGAGCTGGACCTGCTGAATATCAGCTGACTATGTTTGCTTATTATGCAATTATGTTCATCTATCTTGTTGTTCAATAGTTTTTTTGTTTCTTTGTTCACCTTTTTCACAGTGTGTGTATAGTTGTTGGTTGATTGTTTTCTCTTTGTTATTTAGTCTTACAGTGTTGCTTCTCACAAGTGTAGGCAGGTTTGCAAAGATTTGCAAATTGGCATGGGCTGGAATATGCTGTTTGGTGCATTCCAACATCATTACCTGCTTTAATGTGGACTCTCCTTTTCAGTGAGTTCTTGGTGTTTTACCATTTTAAAAAGGAGTGGGAAGTCATATTTAAGTCAGTTATAGCATTCAACCATTAAAGCTATTTTTTATGTTCACAAATGCTAGGAAACTGTAACCTGGCCTTTTAATCAAACATACTTTGCAATTTCTTTTGCTTTTTTGTAAAACAGTTAAATTATGGATAATCACAATGATTACATTTTACCATTACAAATATCATTTTGATTGAAGAAGGTGCCCACGCTGGTGGATGAACCATTGCAGAAATATAAACATGATTTAGGTAATTGCCAATTTAGTTAATTTAGGGCAGCTATGACAGAAATTTTACATTGTGTGGTGGTCTATTAAATTTGTTCAGCAGTGTACATATAAACTACATCTCTGACATGCCTTTTAAAAGAAACATGTACCATCCCTTTCAAATATGTAAAATGATTATTAAGTATGATACCATGGATATAATACCAACATATGACTATAGAAAAGAAACACTTGCGTTTATTTGGTTTGTCCACCAGATGTGGGACATTGTAAAGTAAATAATACTTAAATTACACACACAAAAAAATGACTAGTCTCCATTAGAATGATTAGTTGTAAAGCTCAACTTTCTCTCTCTTTTTTACATCATTTAATAGACCCAATGTCTGGGTTCTGTAATTAGATTAAACTAGGGCTGTCAAAGAATTGAAATTTTTAATCTGATTAATCACAGGGTCATTGTGGATTAATTTTGATTAATTATGATTAATACCCATTCATCATTAATCTAAATTACTCCCAGGGTCACTGGATTACGATGAATACCCATTCATTGTTTTTCATTTTGTGGGAGCAAAAACATTCATGATAGAAGGTGATATAGACACTCAACTAAAATGACTTATTTTACATTAGCATGTATAATTTTTTCTAATTTAAACTTGTGTATCTAAAGGACATTACACCTGTTTTGTAGAACTTAACAGAACCTCTGTAATGTTCTACTGGGATGTTTTTGCTTTTTTACACTTGGTTCATTGCTTTCATCAGTAACTAATCTAATTTATTTCAAAATGTGTAAAGACTTTTACATTTAAATTGACTTTGAAGCAGTAAATATTAAAGAAGTTGTCGGTGACGTGGGTCAAATGTAACATAAGATTTCATCACTTTTTCCTTAATATAAATGTCATGTAATGATAGTTTCACATGACACTAATCTAATAATATCCAAACATTTAACAAGTAAAACATTATAAACATAGCAGTAATCACATTTGTATCATGACAGTAACACAACGTTACGTGTTTCTAACGTGATGAAGGTGACAATTTATTTTACTCAACTCGACAATAAATCAATTTGTCACATTTTAAGGTGACAACAACATTGGTGCACTGCAGTTTTTATACAATCACATTTTACACAATAAAACAAAATAAAGTCTAAACAAATTTACCTTTGAAGAAAGATCTGGGTGGTTATTCTGTAAATGTCTCTTCATATTTTGTTGTGTCCGTCTGCATGTTTTACAGTTTGTCTTGTTTTCATCATTGTCAAACATGAAATGGGCCACAAATGAGCCAGCCGTGGACATTTTCTCATCTTTTTATCATCGTCTGTTTGTCTCCTCTCTTGTTTTAATCTCAGTCGTGAACATTTTTTTAATTTGAGCAGTGAAAGTGAGCTAATGTGAAAAAATACAATAAATATAGAAATATCAATAAAAACTGGTTTAGAGCAAAGTGGCTTATTTGACAACATGACAAAGAACTGTGTGCTTCAGAATTGATTGCTCTAATTAACTGTTTTACACAGCAAAGTCCTTTTGTTCATCGAGTCTCCATCTCGTCTTCCCGGGAACATGTTCATTGACATTGGTTCTCTCCTCATTCAGTCCTGCCTCTTCCATTTTTTTGAGTGGCTCTTTTGTCCTTTCCTTTTATCTTTCCCTCCTTTTGATTGGATTTCGTCACTATCTATTTTTGTCTCATCTTTTATTAGTTGACAAAAAATTCATTTAATTTAGTCATAGATGTTATCTCAATTATTGACTTAATTTTTAATTTTCGTTTCATTTTCTTCTGCAAAAATATATTTGTGACAAAAACAATTATGAAAATTTTTTGTCAACAAAAGTAACACTGGTTGTATACCAGTAATCAGTTGTAACTCCCTGTCAATGGGTCTAATTGTGAATGTTGAGGTATTGTGCATTGCGCATGCATTAATTGCCTTTCAAATTTTAACCTAATTATTCATGCAAATGAATTAATCCAGATTAATGCGTTAATTTTGACAGGCCTAGATTAAACATAATCTATTTGTCATGTTACTGTAATCAAGCAGATAATGCAATTGTAATTAATTTTATGTAATGGTTTCAGACTTTGCCAGTTTGATACAATAATCATCCAGTAACATACAACCTGACCCTACACTAAACTGTTTGAGGATCTGACAGACTAGAAAAAGACATTTTGTCAAATGACTAGAAGCTGAATTTAGCTTTTGCTGCTTGAACCAAAGCACTAGTTTGGACTACACTTCTGTGGACACGGTTTGTAACAGTCATTTCTGCAGCTCTTCATACACGGTAATATTCAAAATGCTTTTTACAAAATAATATAGCATTTGTGTGTATTGTATCAAATCAAGGAGCACTGCATTCTTTCCCTATGACCTTCACATGCAGACACGCATACTGTAATTATTCACTAAATCCATGTTGTACATTGTATCTGGAATTTTATTTATTTTTGCTCCATTTTATGGAAGAAAAAGAAAAAACCTCTTCTAAATGAAAAATGAGCAGAGCAGTTTAAGTGTGTCTACATGTTTTACAATGCTACAACATGGTTAAAATAGACTGCACGGTATGTAACTAAGAAAACACACTGCACATGTATTGACCGCAGTGGACAGATATAGATTGTTTAGATTAACGGTTCTGCAGAGAAATAATTACATTTTCTAATTGCACAAGTCCAACCTCTCAAGGGAGCAATGTTGCTCTAAAACGACAAAAAAAAAAAAGATGAATAATGAAATAATGAGATAGACTGTCAGAAGATGATGTGCTGGGAAGAGAAGCTTTGATTTAAAGATCTAGCCAAGAAAAGACTTAATCACCTTATCTTATTGGTATCCTAAGCCATGAATCTCAATTAACAAGCATTAGGGTGTTTATGGCACTTATGTAGCGTTCATTTCCATGTCTGGTTAATGCTTGGATGGAAATATTTTAAAGTACGAATTAGAAGCAGAGAGTTTGGATGCTCATTTAGGGGTAGTTTATTTTTAGTCACCACCAGTGTAGATCTTCAAGCTGGGGACTGAATTTACACAATAACGTTTATTTTACATCCTAATTTTTAGAGACAGGACTCATCTCTTAGCTGCTGATGTTTAGTATTTTTATCCGATCATTAATTATTTCTTATCTTTGCACCTTTCTCTAAAGCTCTTTGTCTTCATGCACTGTGTACCGTATCCTGCTGCCTTTGTCTACCTTAATTATGGCTGAATGGGAAACAGTGGGCCTTTCAGTTGATAGGCCTTTCAGTCTGCTTCAACATTCTCTATCATCCCTCGCCACAGGTCCTCAAAATGGCTGCCTTTGTACATGTTTCCTTTAGTGCCTCACTTATTAACAAACCAAGCGGTCTCCCTGGTTACCTGCAGATAAGCCACTAGTACAGTTCGTTTGTTATCGCTTGGTAAAATAGGAAGCACTGGGAAATCATACAATAAGCCATTTTGATGTGTTGTCCCTTTGTAAGTATATGATCAGCACAAAGATTAGCTTGCTCACGTTATTGCTGAAATCCTGGATTAATAATAGGCTTTTGATTTTTTGTGTAATCTTTTTTTGGATTATTCACATTCTGATCTCCAATTTTTTTCTCTCTAGGTGCACAGAAATTCTGCACCCCTTTCCACAGAGCCTCTTCAGCATCACCTGGGGTAATTCTGAAGGAATGCTAATCTCTGATTCAGTTTGATAATAAGTATGAAATATTCACACTTCTCTTCCTCTCTCAGCGTTGATTTTTTGCTTCTTACAGTCAGCTGCGAGCATCCTCTTTGTGGCAGCAAGTGTCTGATATTGGCAGAGTGAGATGACATAGGGGAATCTCTCAGACGAGTATTCTATTTGACAGTTTCTCGCTGCCATACGATGCCTCTCACCTGAGGCACAGGCACCGGCGTCCTTCAGAACCATCTGCCTGTCTTTCACTGCTAATTGATTTGTCCTTGGATGAAGGTGTCTGGGAATGCTTTGGGGAGAATATCTATTTTGACAGTTGCTATGCATGAGAATCTGTATGATACACAAAAAGGGCGGGGTCTGGTCTAGAAGATGCTTTTGATACCTTGAGGTGAATTATTTATCTTTGTGATGCACCTGATGACTTGTTTAAACAACGAAGTGGCTGCCATGATGGAGAGGGAATGCAACAATTTTAAAGCAGCAATCGGGTTTGTTTTTTTTTTTGTGCTTCAAAGTACATTACACTCCTTTTCTCTTTCCCCCTGCAGTACTTTTCCCTGCCCTCCAGTAGCTCCTTAAGTAGGCCAACAGTTTTCACAGTCTTCAGGGATTCATGGCTAAACTCAAAACACATTAGTACATTAGGGGGTGGCATATGTGCTGTTTTGATACAATCTGATGTAGCTTTAGTAACAGTTTCTCATCACTGGTAGTCAAATGCCTGAAGCACCAAAGAACTTTTTGTTTTCATTCACACAGTGACATAGAATTGTCAACCTCTGGCGTATTTTAAAGCAAAACTATAAAGGCTATAATTAATTCAGGAAGTTGGGTATTATTCAAAATGAAAAAGCTGAAACCCACAAGACAGACGCTGCATGCCTCCAGTGTATTCACAGGGGATCGCTCCACAAGTCATTTCCCTGTTGTTTTTGTTTGCACCACCCTTCACCAAGCCAAAAATTTATAAATGTGGGTTACAGTGGCATAATGTGTACTAGGATAATTAAGATAAGTATGGACAAGTAGATGACTGTGCTATTTACAAATGCTATCAAAGGGGAATTCATTGAGAGGACTTGCAGAGAATTATTCAGTAGTTAATCTTGTAACAGGCCACAACATAAGCCAAGGTGCATGATCAATCATTGACAAGGCACTTCTTCCAAAATACAAGCCTATAAAATATTTATAGGAGCTGAGTGCATTACTTTCCAGTTCAATGGAAAAATAATTTTGACTATAGCATCAAATGAGCAGGCATTATTAAGAAATATTCAATTCCAAATGTAACCTAGTATTAAACTCTCCAACAGTAGTTGCATATTCTGTCCTAATGACCATACATTCCCTCTTTCGTCTCATTTTCACTGTGTAAGTAAGTGGTGACTTAACCTATTCACCAATAATTGGTTTGAGCTCCAGCGATCCATTCCCTAGTGCCTATCGGAACAATAAGAGTGGAAATGTATTTGTGTCAGTAAAGGTTAAATGCCCATACTGGCATTAAAATGTAATTAAGGATTGTTTTTTGCTATTATAAGGGAAAGGCTATGTAAATATGTCAGTGGGTACTCTGTGCTGTTATAAAGGTACACAGTAAATAATACAGTACAAAACACTTTAGATGCCAGTATGTTGTGCAATATTTGCAACCCAGCATCCTACAGTTATTCTGGAAAGATCTGCAAATGGATGAAGCAGCGCAGTCCCTTGGCTATTTCGAGGCAAGGCACAGGAGTGGAAGGGTTTAAAATGCCACTTTAATTATCTGATTGTGATTGTACCTGTGATGTGTTTTTTTTTTTTTTTTACCAACCTAATAAGGACATAAAAGTCTGTCTGGGGTATGTGTTGATTCCTGGGAGGGTCTGAACTGTAGAAGAAACGATTAACTATTTGCATTTAGATTGTATGTTGACATACAGTATAGACAAGTGGGCCTTTGAATCAGACATACAAAAGCAGAGGTGGACAGGGAGGGCTTCAGAGATATAAGTTGTAGTTGGGGGCCTTTAAAATATTTGTGTGTGTATGTGCGTGCGTGTGTTCATGTGTGCACGGTTAAGATGGTCCAGTGTTAATAGCCAAGTGTATTTCTCTCCCCCATGGCTTTCCTTCGGTCGTTCCCCTATCAGTGATGAAGGATTGGAAGATTCATAGCATTAGCACCACTGTAGCTTATTGCTTATTAGTAGGCTTCAACACCCTGAGGAGAACATGAGGTAAATATAAGGGGGATTTAAGAAGGATCCATCTAGTGAATGGATGGATTACATGATTATAAAGAGCACTGCAGGGAAGACTTGATGTTAGTAAAGGGAACCTGCTATTACATGGAAAAAACCTGGAATATACAGTAAGCTGTGGTGGGGCATTAGAAGGACACCTTGAACGTACACTGATGTAAAAGAAAGTCATTTGTAGACTTTTATTCTTATAAGAATTACTGTTATTGCTCTGTTACAGAGTTAAAGCTTCAGGCAGTGAAATCAGGGAGAAGTGGGTGCCAGAATTTGAAAACACACACCTTCCTTCTTCCACTTCATGTGGTCTGTTTGAAAAACTAAATATAAAGATAGATGACCTGATGATGTTTCATGCTGTACCGTATTTGCCCCCTGGTACAGTTTACTTACGAGTACTACTACAGTTCTCATACTTATATTGAACTTATATCTTACACATTGCCTTTTATTATACCCCCATCACAGTAGAGGCGGAATAGGCCGGAATGAAGTGGAATGAAATATTTTTGTACATTCCTGGATATTCGGAGTGCATTCTAAAAATTCGGACTGTATCTGAGTGCATTTGAAATAATCAGGCCCATTCTTGTGGCCAGCCCAAATGTTTTAATCACGCTTAAAACTTTCAAGGTGCATTCAAAGTGGAGAATTATCGAACGGCATGCAAAGTGTAATCTAACAGCACTATGACTGCATTCTAAATATTCTTACAGCATTCCAACAACATTCAACATTTATGATCACATTTGAGCAAGAGGTGAAATGGTAAACAACTTCAAATCCTGCCAGAATGTCCAGAAAGTGCCTCAAATGAGCCAGAATGCACCTTCCAACCAGCAATTGAACCACACTCGTACGGCATTCTGAATATTATGACTGCATCCTAACAGCATTATCAATATTCCTACGTTGTTCCAACTACATTTGAGCTACATTCCAGAGCTAATAAACCTGAAAAGCGCAAGAATAATTCGAGGTGGGTTAGAAGCATTCTAAGTATTCCAACAGCATTCATACAAATTCCTGAATGTGGTGTGATTTTCTTCAGTTCGGCCAGTTCTGCTTGATTCCTGCCGATTCTAAATAAGTGTGATGGGGGCTTTATGTGTGTTAGTTGTTCATTTCACTTATTGTGTTAGATTAGGCATCCATCATGCACTTGTGTGGTTTACTTATTCTGCATAATTCTCCATAAAGGCTGTTTCGCAGGCATTATTATTTGTATATTGTACATAGTGTTTTCCTTATTTGTTTCTTAAATAGCAGCAACAACCTTTGAATACGGTATAATGTTGTTGTCATGGATACAGAATTGTTTATATGGGTGATGGGCAACAGCAAATACATATACAGTGTATGTTAACCTTTTATTAGGCAGTCAGGAGTTTAGTTAAACCATGTCAAGTGCACTCTCCAGAAAATGTGGTATCACACACAAAAGATGAGACTCAACTCACCTCTGAGTTCATAGAGAACAGTTTTTCCCACATACAGTGCATACACACATACCTACAGTACATACTATACAGTAGATTCACCACTGACACAGTGCCTTTTATAATACCGTATTTTCCGCACTATAAGGCGCACCTAAACGCCGTCTATTTTGTCCAAATATGACACTGCGCCTT
>JAQQAE010022937.1:0-10149 GCA_029823295.1 Pseudamia nigra
AGTGAGCTGTTACTATAGCGACATGTCAATCAAACCCCAGCATGGCAGTGATTTGTTGGATTATTTGCTGTAATATCAATAATGAAGCAAAAAGTTGAAGCTGGACCACCATTTTACTTATTAGAGGGTCAAAATAAAACGTTTCAGATCATAATGACCCATGAAAAAAATTTATTTGTTTAGTATTTTCAGATAGAAGTCCAATGTATCTATGGGAAAAAAAGATTCTTGGAGCCGGACGACTGGTTCCCCAGTGGCTAAGCGGTGGGATTACAATGTAAAATTACTTCCGCATTGGCCTCACTGAACAACCCCGGTTGTTGACCCTTGAGAAGAAGGATTGTTGATGGACACAAAGCAGGAGACAGAAAGTGTTTCCAAGTATCAGAAGTGGAGTGAGACGCGTGGGAAACATTTGGAAAAGACCCACATTTTCATAGGAGAGGGGCTAATACTTTTGACCTCAGCTGTAGTTCACAGGTGAGAACAGTCCTTATAAAAGTATTTGTACACATCATAAAACATCATACCTTTGACCATATTCATCAGTACTTGTGGACAGTGTTGGGCAGAGTAAACACAAACAGTCCTCAGGTAAACACACTGTAACTTCATAATTTTAATATGAATTAGTAGAAGAATAAGTGCCCAAGTAAGAGTAAAAACAGTTTTGTTTAGTCTTTGATCATTGTTAATTTACTTGATGGCTTTGATATTTTTTTCTCATTTTATTGTGTATTTGTTGATTTTTTTCCCCTTAATTTATTGATTATATTCTACATTTTTAGTGTACTTGATTATTTTTCCTAATTTTTGTGCATTTTGTTGATTTCTGTTCAATCTGTTGATTTTTTTCATGCTTCATTGGTTATATTGCTTTGTTCTGTTTTTGTTACTTACTTGAATATTTTGTTAAGTTGCACTCATTTAACAGATCATGTTTTTTTTTTTTTCATTTTACTCCTACTCATTCTGTGAAGCACCAACTCTCAGAAATACCTACACACCTACCTCTGCTTGTGAAATGGCTTTGGTAAGGGTAACCACTGAGTAAGGCTTTATATTGCATCTCAAAATATATTTATCTGTCAATGGTTTTAAGTTCTAAAGATCTTATTTTGAATGCAGCCAATGAGAAATAGACCAAATATCTCTCTCTGCCAAGTGCTGCTTCTTTTTATTAGGAAAAAACATCATTGTAGTTTCGACAGGTGACCAGCAGGTGGCCGCAGAGAGCAAAGACTGTTGATTACAAAACGTGTGATTTTATTTATATTACCGATGATATGGGCGCGCATACACTGCCGCGTATTAAACCTGTCATCAAGGCGTCTGGACACACGTTGAACTATTATCTTTATGATAAAAACCGCTGAGGGAGCTTTAATACAACCTGTGGTTTATTGGATGGGAGCGCATGAGGGGTTGGTTTTTCATTGGAGCGTCTTTTATGGGATTTTGCGCCGATGCTACAGCCCTCCCGTGGAAATAACAAATATATCACATGTTAGGCTGACACTAATAAGTGCTTATTTCACTGTTTTGCAGAGACAGGACACTGGGAATGTGTTGAATGCGTTTTAATTCACTTTTCTGTGACGAGGACAGGTTCGCGTTAAGTTTCCATCCAGCTGATCTTCATCCGGTTAAGTCAGGGAGTCATCATCCGAGGAAAGGGGTTTTTTTATTTTTTGGCTTGCTTGTTTTTTTTTTTTCTTTCCATTGATCTGTGTGAAGTGGGTGTCATAGTTCACAGGGAGATAAAAAAAAGAAGTAATGGTGGGCAGTTCTTGCGTCATTACAGGTGTGTTGGTGTTGGCAGACTGACCAGAGCAGCACATGGTGACTGATTTACCTTGTTTACATCATGAGCAGTTCAACACAAGCGGCTCCCCTCGGTCTATTGTCTGCTTCGCTGCGCGTCTTCATCCTCTGCCTCCGGCATGAATTTCGACCAGGTCCTTTCTGCCATCGGGGGATTCGGCAAATACCAAAAGATCCTCTACATCTGGATTTGTTTACCCCAGGTCCTCCTCGCCTTCCACATGATGGTGAGCATCTTCACCGGAGCCACGCCGCCGCATCACTGCCGCCAGAGCCCCGGGAACCAGTCCTCTGAGCCCGCAATGTTCACCCTGAACTTCAGCCTCACCGACTCGTCGTGTTTGCTGCAGGACAATCGAACTGCGCTCGTCCCATGTCTCCACGGGTGGGTGTACAACAACGAGACCTTCCAGAGCACCACGGTCACTGAGGTAAAGAGGATGTCAAGACATCAGTACATGTGATCAGAGTGAGATCAGTGATCACACTGAGCTCCAGACTAAACACCTGGTTAGGTAGAGAAATGAGGAATAACCAGAACTGGGTAGTACTCAAGAACATTTACTGTACTTCTTTACATGTACTTGAGTAGTTTTCCCTTCTACACAGTTACATTTTGTTCAACCTCGATGACTAGGAGAAAAAAGGAACAAAATAACCATTCACACTTAGAAAGATGAATATAATAAGTAACAAAAGGATCAAATATATAGTAATCACAAAAAACAATGAAATGAACAAAACTGAACAAAATAGTCAGGTGAAGTGTAAAACTAACATAAGTAAAAATGAACAAAATACGCAAAAAGGAAGAAAATAATCAAGTAAATTAACAAAAAAATGATGACAATATTAAATAAATTGAACAAAAAAAGCCAATAAAGTTACTGACAATATGAGCAAAAATGATCCAAATAATGAAAAAGGTTAAAAAATAAACAAAAAACTAGCGCTGTCAAATGATTAAAATTTTTAATCTGATTAATCACAGGTCGCTGTGGATTAATTTTGATTAATCACAATTAAAACCCATTCATTGTTTCTCATATTGTGGCAGCAAAAACACTCAAGACAGAAGGTGGTATGTATACACTTAACATGTTTATTTCATACTATTAAATGTGTCTGGTTTAAAAGAGTTTAGCCGCAGCTGTCATGTTACATACATTGTCTGTAGTTGTGATTTTTGCTTCAGTTGCCTACTCATGTGCCACTGTTTGGAATTGTTTAGCACATGCCTCCACAAATTGACTCTCCTCTGTTTTCATTATGGTCAATGCAAACGACTTTAGTTCTCATGTGGTAGTAATGTGATGTGCAAGGTGTCACAGCACATCACAGTCTTCTGTCTACAGCATTTACTGTCATACAAACACAAAAATACAATAAATGAAAACAGCTATCGGAAGGACAACCAAGCTGAATTTAAAGCAACATATTCAAAAGTAAATACTAGTCACTTCTTACCAACCAGTAACAAAATACACATAATAAATGATAAATGTTCATAAAACCCTTGTTTTGTACAGTGGAGTTCCACTCACCACACAATTTCTTTTTTTTCGCTAAAATAATTAAATTAGCCCCAATAATTTATAACGTAACTTCCGTTATAGATAAAAGCAGCTTACCGCAGAGTTACATTTCCCTTAACCATGTTCATTACGATGAAAAATGCATATTTATGCCTCGATCTTCCATTCGCCTAGAGATGCCATCTTGTTTTTCCCGCAGAGAAACAACAGTGAATCAGGAGGGGGAGCTAACGTCGGCTGACCACCGTTGGTTTGCCAGCAGACAGTTGCATTGTGGGATTTTGAGTTTTGTACCAGTAATCAGCATTTAATCCACGCCAATGGGTGTAATTGTGCGATTTTGAGATTGTGCATTGCACATGTGTTAATTGCATTAAAATCTGTAATCTAATTAATTATGCAAATGGCTTAAGTTTGATTAACGCGTTAATCAAGACATCACAAGTCATGACCAATCATAGCCCAGTTCAAAAGTTTAGCCATAGACTGTATTTGTGAACAAAGTTACCATGACGTCACCCATTAACTTCTAAACAGCTGTTCTGAGACTAATCGGGTTGTCACTACCAGGATGACATTTTGGAGCCAAAAACAGGATGTAACCATACATGGACAAACGGCGGTGAAGCTGTGGGAATGCTAATGCTAACTGCTAGCTTAGTGGCTCAATAAGACTGACTCGTTGCCTAACAAAGTCATATTATGGTGTTGTTAGTGAAAGCATTTACTCACAACTACAGTCAAGCATCTGTCAGGAAAAAACTATGTCCAATTAAATAAACCCCGCAGGCAAGTTGAGCTAATATAGCGACCTGTCAATCAAATCCAAGTACAGCAGTGACTCGTTGGATAATTTTATGTAATATATGTTAATTCCATTCACCCCAGCTGGGGCATAAGGCGCCAACGAGTCTCCTCCAGCCATCTCGATCCTGGGCGAGCCAAGGTTTGATGACTTTTTGTTGATCTTGTTGGTGTTTCTGTAGCAAGCGTTTTTTTTGATGTGGTGGGCTGCTAACCCAACGCACAACCCTCCTCCTTTCGCATCCTAGGCTTGGGACCAGGCAATGGCGGAGTTTATGTAATATATACAGTATGGTAATAACAGAGCAAAATGTTAAAGTTGGACTGCCAGATCACTTATTAGAGGGTCCAAATAAAACGAATGAGACCATGATGACTCATAACAAAAATGCTGAACTCGCTTAATATTTTCAGAGAGAAGTGCAGTGTAACTATGGGAGTCAGGGAGCCCAGTGAACCGTGCAATAGTGGCAGTATTACAACTTTCCTTCTGAACTGACCTCACTGAATAGCACCGGTCATTGACCACTGGCCCCACCGCTTTGAGCCAGTGGAATGCGAAATTTGGAAATTTAAATCAAAAATCAAAAACATCAGGAGTTACAACCAGTCACTGTCACTATTTCTTGTTTTGTTTTTTTTTTCCAGAAAATTTGTCCTGAACACATTTGTCTGTTTCCAGTGTCCTGTTGTCACAACATGATCTTAGGACCCCTCGAAGACAACCAATCAGAGCATTTTCTAATGAAAAGTGGGCGGCTACGACACCATTTCATATAGTCAGAGCATGTGTGGCAGAGTTACTAAAGGGCCACCAGAAAACCAAGAAAAAATCAAATCAACAAACTTTATGTTGTCGACACCCTCTCAGAAGTGATTCATTGACATCTAAAAGTGATACAGACAAAAATGTACCTATCAAGATAGCGATATACTGAGACAAAGTATAAGTTGACATGTATTTTTCTACCTGACTCAAAATTCTCACTCCAAGGAGAAAAACACACCGCCTTTGCTCAGAAAAGTGGACCCATCCAAATGGCGGTCACAACCCTCAGTCTGTGCACCAGGACCACTAGACACATCAGTACTACCAAAGTCATCCTAGGATAACGTGCCAGAAAGTATACATGATGGTATCCATGGCACAGATAGGAAAGGGGTGTGGACAACAGGAACCCATTTGCTTTTAATGCAGCAAACACTGAAACAGATCATTTGAAACTGAGCTGAAAACCAGGAGTATATGTACAGGATCACTGTGGCATTTTGAGCTGAAATTTGAAACACACATTCTAGGAACGTTAGGCAACTATTTTTTTTTTTTTATTTTACAAATGGGTACAATATGTTTCCTTTAAGGCAGATGCACTACAATGACAAACTGTAGTAGCTTCTCATTTGGTCAAAAGTGAGTTGAGGATGCAGCTGGACTGAGTGACATCTGCTTTATCCTGTAACAAAATGCTTCAAGTTAGTCATATCAAAATATTGTGTTAAATGTGCAGTTACTTTAAAATCCAAGCAAAAACAAGGCAGACCACACTATATTAGTAAGTGCACTGCATTTGTGCAGACAAAGGAGGTATTAATTAATCAAGCAAACTTGAGAAATCTTTAGGAATTAGTTGCATCACCTTTCAAGTCTTAATCAACCTACACTGGAGCAGAACAGCTTTAAGTTGTTATCACCTGTCTTATTCCCTGAAAATGCCTTTTGGTATAATTGAGAAATGTACATCATTTTCCAGTTTTGGGTAACCTTAACTTTTTTTTTGACCTCTGACTGTTCAGCACTTCCCTTTGTACTGTTTCAAGCTATTCATTGAACTTAAGATGCTTGAATTTCAACAAAAAACTGGAAAAATTGAGGTCTTCTAAAACTTTGACCAGTAATGTTGTACCATTTTGTCCCTGTGGTCTCTTGAATCAACTTTGACCAGTTTTAACCTAGTTTCCAATCGTGCACTGGAATAACATTATGATTCTTACTCTCTCAGTGGGACTTGGTGTGTGACAGAGCAGGACTGAACAGCTTTGGTTCGTCCATCTACATGTCTGGTCTGATAGTGGGATCGGTGGTGTTTGGAGCCATGGCCGACAGGTAGACTGTGCACCTCTCTCTTCTTCTTTGAATCGTTTCATCTATTAAAGACACATTTAACACTAAATCATGTTACCCCGTAGACCTGCCAGGACTGACTACATTACTAGACAAGCAAGTCAAATTAACCCATGCATCATTTCTAATCCACCAAAATGCCCTCTCTCATTGTATTGCATTGTATTCTGTTTGCAAAGTAATGTCCTAACAGGAGTTGGTTTACTCATTATAGGTGTTCTGTTCTGGTTTTTCATTAACCTGCCTGTCAGAACACCAGGTACTTTGCCTGGATGGCAGCACACATCAGTCTAAAATGACAGTGAAAATGAGCATTGGTATGAAACATCTGTATATCTCTGTGGTTCCTAAATCCCTGTCTCCTGTTCATTGTAAACTGTTATAAATTATATGACATGTCTTTTAGATTACCTACAAACAAATGTGGTTACCTCAAAACATATTTCTACATAAAGGGAGTGCATTTCAGTAGAGTAAAATTTCCCCCAGTCCCTATATTTTTGATGTTGATTTATATGGACTTTGGGGGTGACTATAAATGGTAGCATTTTGTGGAAAGCCAAAGACTTAGGGTTCCAGGATCACAAAACAGAGTGATGCACAAAGGCAAAAAACAGTTGTGGGTAAATTTAACACATTGATGGTTCTAGTGTTATAGATTTTAATAGAAGCCATGACTGCATGGGCAAAACAAAGCAGGGTCTGACCACCTGACATAACAGTGGTGAAGCCTGATCTCAGAGAACTAGAGACAAATCCACTACCTACCACAGTTCGGACATTTAAGAAGTCATACCTTCACCAACCATCCTATATTTACAACAAAAAGTTGCTTCCATGTGTACGCCAACATGACAGACTGTTGGATACAGAAGCAAATATTAGTTAGCAAATGTGGCCAACAGGACAACAATGATTTGCCAAAATGCAACGGTCTGTTGACCATTTTGTACCAAAAGTGTCAACAATCAAGCAAGTTTTAAAGATTGAAGGTCAAGGTCCAGGTGACTTTATGTATACCCGTAGGGCAGGGGTGTCCAAACTTTCTTCAGAGAGGACCAGATTTGATCATGTAAAAATGTCCAATTGCCTGTTTTGTCCTGTAGCATTAGCATGTTTTATCTAGTAGCGTTAGCATGTTCTGCCTTGTAGCATCAGCATGTTTTGTCTGGCAGCATTGGCATGTATTATTTGGTAAGATTAGCATGTTTTGTCTGTTAGTAACCTGTTAAAACCTGAGCATAGCCCACAATTGGCCCCCGGGCCGGACTTTGGACTTGGAGATTTGTTCTGCATTAGCTTGAGAGGGCATCAACATTGTACAAGATGTTATAACAACAACAGTCATACAGACAGTGCAATGTGCACAAACAGTGACGTGTGCAAGTAGTTGCAGAGGCTCACTGATCAGGATTTAGATATACAGTAATTAAATAGATAAAAGACCACAGAAAAAAAGAAAACAACTAATTAAATTAAAATAAATATCAAAGCCCAGGGAAAGAATAGAAGTCAGATAAAAAAAGATAAATGCCAATATTAAAAACCTGTTCACAATAAATTAAGATGCAAGGACAAGTATAAAGTCTGCCTTTCATAAATAGCAGGCTTCAGCAAAAATTGCACAAAGACAAAGGAAAACGAAACAGCAGTGGGAACAAGGCTGTTCCAGTAACGTGTGGTCTTTGACTTTCGGACTCTTAAGCCGCTGCACATAGAGAATCATGACTGATCCCAACTCAACTCTGAGTCCGGTCGTCTGGTACACACGATTGAACGTACCCCGCACACAGCTGCAGATTGACCACAACACAGCGTGTGACAGTAAGGTCTGTTTACACAGCTCTGTGTAAACAGAGCTGTGTAAACAGCGTGTCTTGGCTCACTCGACGCTGGTGTCCGACAATGGAATCATAGCAACAGCGAACCGAGAGGGTAAACTCATAACAATTTAAGACTCGTCTGGGATCTTAGAACCGAGCAAGTTGTTAGCAAGTGTTTTATGTGCTTCGGAGTGAAATAATCTGTGGTTTGTTTCGAGTCGGCATGGCAGTGCTAACAGCTAGTTAGCTGCATGTCTCAGCTCACTGGGTGCTGATTTAGCTTAGCCACAGTAGGCTTATAGCTACTGTTCTTAGCTATCATAGCTATCAACACAGAGTTGTGTTGATAGCTAAGAACACTAGCCATAAGCACGCCAAGCAAAGGCTTTGTTGTTAGCTCCCAATCGGTTAACCCTCTAGCAAAACAGCAACCATGGTCAGCCACTGACCGATTTAGCTTAGCCACAATTCACGAGCTAACAACACAAAGCCGGGCCTGCCGGTCTTCATCCGTGCTGACCAGACAGTGGCAGAGAGCGGTAAGAGGAAAGGTGGAGGGACTGGTGATGTTTGTCACCCAGGCCACAGCACTGTTAGGGAGAAGCTCTGTAGCAGGGGCATCGAGCTACTAGGGTTTAGCATTTGGCCTATCATACGTATATTATTGTGTTGACTGTTTACATCACTTTACAAATTAGCACAAAATGGAGTTTAAACTGATAATAATGGTTGATAATGGTGGACACTGTGCATTAAATCTGCATTTTATACAAATACTTAATGATTCTTTCATCTATGATAAAACATTCCAGTGTTCATAGCTCAATAAAACATGCCATTGAAATAAGGCAGTTAAATTTCTGAAGGAATGTTGTCAGGCTGTGCCAGTTTTTACACATGCTTGTCTCAAGTCTGGTGCACTTACACCATCTTTTGCATAAGTGCAGCAGAGTAGCTTTGCATGTACAAACTCGATACTCACGTCCATTCTTTCTCTCTGTGTGAGGTATGGCCGACGCTTCGTCCTACTGCTGTCCATTGCACTTCAGACTGTGTTTGGAGTTGCTGTGGCCTTTGCGCCCAACTTCCCTGTCTATGTGATTCTTCGCTTCGTGGTTGGCACAACAATATCAGGAGTCATCATTAACGCTTTCGTACTGGGTACTTACACAGCAGATACACACTGACTCACAAACATGGGACATAAAGGAACAAAAGTTGGAGAACTGAATAATGATTAAAAAATACAAAAATATGACCAAGAATAATTTATTACAGTTACATGTACTGTAAGTGTAATTTTATTCAGGGTTTATTAATCATGAGTTCAATTTTATTTGTATAGCTCCAATCATAATCGACGATTATCTCTTGGTGCTTCAAAATTCAAGGCAGAGACCTCATGAATATACAGAGAGTAAACCCAACAGAACATCTGCAACAACCATTTTACAGCACCTATAATTTAATATATTTTATTATTCTGCAATACAGTATACAAGGTGATACGTATATTACAATTGTTTAAATTATGAAGTATTATGAAGACACATTATCAAATGCACAAAAGCTAAATTAAGAAGTACAAACACAACATAAAATGACCTCTGTTTGCATATAAATCACTGAATAATAACAGTCCTTTGGAGAACTGAAAAGTATCACAAAACATAAATGGTAACTGAAGTACTGTATGTCATTATTTTCTCACACTACCACTCTGCTCCTGTTTGTCAATGTAAATCCTGAGGCAATAGCAGATGCTGATGGTTCTACCAGGGAGCAGAGATTCCTCACATGCGTTGCAGTTGTCACACAGATGTGACTTACAGTTAGAAATGCACAATATTGATTAATGTACTTCCCATTTGTCACTCGCATGTCAGACTTGCAGATGACTGTAAAATACTGTATCTCATGCTGTTGCTTGTTCCATTCTTTTGCAAAAAACTCAGACCACATACCCTTGGCCTCCTCTCCTCTCCTCTCCTTTCCTTTCCTCTCCTCTCCTCTCCTCTCCTCTCCTCTCCTCTCCTCTCCT
>JAQQAE010022938.1:0-10149 GCA_029823295.1 Pseudamia nigra
TGACATTACGTTGTAGAAATCTGTTTTCACTCTGACATTAAAGATTTGTTTTTTGTAAATTATTGTCAAACAAGGCATTATATTGACAATGATTCATTTTATACTGCAATAAAAAGTGAAAACATCCAAGGGGTATGAATACTTTTGCAATCCACTGTAATACCAATGTAAAACTGAAATTCACTTCATGTTTTCAAAGAAAAGGTTATTTGACATATCTGAATAATTTTCCAAACTTATTCCAGCAGGGGAGCTTAAATCAATACAGCAGCCATATAAACACATTTTGATTCTTCCTGACCTTATACACTTACTGCTTATACATACAGAGTATTGACTTTGTTCATAGAGTCTATATTCACTGCAGAATATTGCCAAATGGTCCAAGTTGAAGCATCATATTTTTGGCATTATCCGGCAAGGTACTGTCAAGCTACGTATACTATCTATAATAATGTTTCAATATGTTGTTATTTAAGTGGCCTAAGGAATTGTCCACACAAACAAAGTGAAAATGATCAATTCCTTTTTTATTTCAAATTGTTTTTTCCATAAACATGGCATAATTTCTACACAAAACCAGTGAAAACGCTGTAGCATATATGCCAGGCCTGTACATGCCGCTGTAATGCTGCCACAGAAATGATATATACCATTTTTCATGTCCACTTGTTGCTCACAGTGGTAGTAGAGGAGCAGAAGATTTTGCTGTAAAAGCCATAAGAAGCTCAGTGCTTCTGGCACGAACACAACATTGTAATCTGCCATTGTTGCTGTTGTTGGTGTGTTTAGCACACACAGGTTACGGGAGAGGTGCAGCTACTGTACGGTGTCATTGTTTCAGAAAAGATGTGTATGGGATATAAACACTTTTTTGAGATTTGTTCACTCTGGGAACTGGTTTCAAAAATTAGGATATTATTTATGCTTATTTATTTATTCATGTTTATTTATTTATTTTATATTTGTACTCCCAGTACACCTGCTTCGTGTGGATGAAACATCCATACAATGAAAATCTTTTGCGGATACTCCTAAAAGATTCCTCTAAGAGTAAACTAACCTTTTGTACCTAATCATTATACACATTTTTGTATGTCTCTTAGCTTGTCAGTAAGGTACGACATCTTATCTTAGAGAGTATAATTGTGTCTGAAATGTAGAAGTAGAAAACCTAAGTACAGTATAAAGTAGTGTAAAAGAGACGAACATGATTAAAAGAAGAAGTTAATATTCACCTCTTCATATGTAACATTACTGTGCTTTTACCCCATTACACTGTTTTACAACATTAACACAAGATAATGATTTCATGCCTATATTTCATTTGGTTATCTTTTCTGTTCAGTATTTTCACTTATCATGCCACAGCATAGTGCATCTTGTCACAGAGTACGTTTTGTATGACAATGCATGTATAAATTACATGTATCTACACTAAACATTGCAATGTTAAGTGACACTCCGAGCAGCTCTGTCTACATCTCTGGCTCAGAAAATAAACCAGCTGGCAGCTGTTTATTTATTATAATTCATGTACTCTGCAGTCAAGTTGCTGTTGCTTAATTTGTGAAATTTCAGTGGATAAGTGAGGCGTAACTGGACATGTTAAATGAGCAACATGTAATGAATAGACTGTATCACGATGATAGTGATGCACTGTAGCTCCAAGTTTATGAGGACACTATTTATACAGTTGTGTTTATCTTAAAATTGCAGATTACATTGTACTGGCGTGCTAATTCTGGCTGAAAATAGCAAGTATGTTGAATATACCAGGATGTATGCTGATCTACTTGACATACTTCATCTCACAACACACTGCAATCAGCCCCTTTTCTTTCTCTAATATCAAGGAGCAATCATTGTAATTAGTACATTATTGCCACATTCTGCATCACAAGTTGTGTAAGTAGAATGCAGCAAATAGAAGGTCATTTCAAACGCAGGTTATGTAAATTCTTAGTCATCCCGGTCAAAGCGTCTGTAAGTGCTTCAGTGAAAGCCAACTGAATTGTTGGTTGGAAGTTAATAAGCGTTGCAGTTGGCAGTCCAGCCATTCACAATTGAAGACGGGTCTTGGATGAAAGCTGAAACATATTGAAACCCAAAAGTCCAATTACCTTCCACTAAAGCACTTTAGCTTATGTGTGCAAAGTTTAATTTAAGAGCAGTCTGAATACTGAATACTGCAGTATGAAATGAGATGGCCTCCAATTCTGTTGTGCAACTATTGTAAAGCTCTAAAATTTGCAAGAAAAATATCTGGCATCATGTGACTATAGCCAGATCCATAAAGATTAATTTGTCACGTTTAGTGTGAAAAAACAACCAAAATGGTATTTCGCTGACCTCGACCCAGTCCGACACCTTTGGGATGAACTAGAATGCTGATTATCACCAGTTTTTGTGGGCGAATGGTAGTCAGTCCACGTTCCAAAATCTGAGGCAGGGATAAGCAGACTTATAAATAAGACATATGTTATAATAGCAGCAAGCCATGTGATTTATGTGAGATGTGTATGTTTTTGTCCTGATATCATCACTACTGATTTGAAAAGTGTAATAACAACTGTCACTTCTCACTGCTTTTGAACAAATCTTCTGAACTAAAAGCATTGATATGTGATCACTAACGCATCCAAATTAACATGTAAACAAAGCGATTACAGTACATCACATCAAGAAAACCACAACCACAGTAATGTGCTACTGGACTTTCAAGTCATGCAAACACAATGTTTCATTAACGCCTCAAAAGAAAAAATAGCACAGGCCAAGTATTGTCAGTTTATGTGTTAAGAATCCATATTTCACAGGTCATTGTTGGAAATGTTTTCTAGCATTTCTAGGAGCAGAGAAAGGCATGAGTGGATGGTGATATTGACTGTGCAGGTCAAGCCAGAACTGAAATATTAAACAGAGACATCTAAATAAGCTTTGGAATGAGTGATGTTCTCTGCCTATGGGTAGTCTCACAACTGAATAGTTCCTACTGCTGACTGTCTCATGTCAGTTTGTTCAAGGAGTCTGTCATCAAAAGATGAACAGACACAGGCTGAACGATCTCTTAAGGCAGGAGTTTGGTTAATAGGGCTGTTGCTAGAAAAGTATACAATGTGGTAACAGTAAGTATTGCTCTGTAGTTACTACAAATAGCACTCACTAGTCCTACTGTCTCTGCAAGTAGTTAATATTAATGTCTTTAATGTCACCTAGGACCAATTTGCTTTGGGAGACCCTACCGGGGCGAATTGCTCCCTCCACCACAATAAGGTGGCGATTCGAGGAGGGGATGTATAAATCAAATGTATGTATTTAAGTTACATTATTCTTTGGGTGGAAGTTGGACATTAACACTTGTCTCCTTTGGTTCAGGCAGGTGCATGCAACCTTCACAACCTATTTTTGGACAGAACAAAAACACTATGTAAAAAAAAATACTTAAAATCTTCACTTACTACGTGACATAAGATGTACATTTTAGCTGGGAACACTTTGAAACCTATTTCTTATCATTTCATTCTTTTTGTTCATTGTTTTGTTCATTTTTATACATTTTGCAGAATGTTTGGTTAATTTTTTTGTTCAATTTTTAAAGTTATTTCATTCATTTTTATGAATTTTGGTTCATTTCTGAGATTATTCTCATGTTTTTTGTTGATTTTTGTGGAGTATTTCACTCATTATTTTTGTTTGTTTTTGTTTATATTCATCTATGTTTTTGCTGCCGTTGTTTGTCTGTTAGTTAGCAACATTACCCAAAAAGTTATTAATGGATTGTGATGAAATTTTCAAGATAGCTCAGAAATAATACAAGGAACAATTGATTAGATTTCAGGGTTGATCCAGATTCCTGGATCTAGGCAGGTTTCAGAATATTCTTCACCTTTACGAGACAGGGCCAATTTCATTTTTTTTTTTGGTAACTTAACAAAAAATGGCTAGAAAATTTGATAAGAAAAAACACAAGGCAATATCCTTATAGGTTCTTATACAGGTCCTTATAAGTTTGATCCCTAGGCAGCAATATTGTGGATCTGGTGATCCAGATTGGTCAAATTTCTAGGACTGATAGGAAACATAATACTGTAAAGTAACAGAAAAAGCAACATACATGACTTTCAATATCAAAGTAGCTGAAACCCAGCTGATTCAGTACAGTGCCAGCAGATTCAACGTGTCTTCAATATTTGTTATGCTAGATTCAGAAGAAAACTTCCATTATAAAAATATCATTTTTTGTAACTACCTAAAGAACTATTTGAAATATCAATGTCATTCAAAATGCTAAGACTAGGTTTTCAACGTCAAATAATCCAATAATAAAGGGGCAAATAATCTAGGAATGATTACTCTGGATGAAATAATATACAGAGGATAGTTTTAGGTAGATACTATACACAGTGGGCTGCCTAGAGTGCTTTCTACTTTTGGTCATAATTTTGTTAATTTTTGTTTCATTGTTTTAGTTTTTTGTTATTTTTTTGCATGCAGTTTATTATACAGTTGATTCTTGTTAGTTTTCTGTATGATGTCACAGATCAGTTTTGTCTTAATTGTATTATGGACTTTTTTCTTCTTTTTGCTGATATTTTGCCCATTTTTTTTTCATTTTCATTTATTATGTGTTACTTCCATCACTGGACAAAGCCATGGGAGGGGGTGAAGAGCCATGTGTCCCTGGAGCCACAGGTTGCAGGACCTTGGGTTAAGGCATAATCATCCGCAAAATCCTCCTCCTAAGATTTTTCCTATTTATCTAATATTGACTTTTTAATTCCCAGTGAGTCATTACAGAGCACACTGTGTTCACTAATAAAACACAAATTGTTATTCTCATTATAATTTTATTTTGTCTTGAAACTCAAGTCCGTTCACTTTCATATGAACAGATGCTCTCCCATGATAAATCATTTTAATTTCATTTTTGGAAAAAAATATATGACAAGTCTGAGTAATGGCATAAATGAATCACGCATTGTAGCAAAAATGACAGAACACAATGGTGGCGAGACAAAACAGCTGAGGTGTATGAATAATTCCTCTCCAGGAATGAAAAAAACAAAGTGGTGGAAATAGAGTGAGGAGAGAGACATGCTGCCCTGTCTGGCAAAATGAAAATTTTCATATCAACATTTGAAAGTACATCATTGCTCCCTGTAACTCTTTGAATCTGAATCATATTGTTCCTTTGTGAAGAGCTTTTTCCCCCACGCGCATGCACAATATGCACATGCCCTCTTCAGTCTTTAGTATATTGTTTGACGGAAGCATAGACTGTTCCCATGGATGCAAAAAAACAAGGACTGTTCAAGTTGAGGCTCATGAAAGGCAGCTGTATGTTTTATTTTCTACCAGAGAGCTCTCAACCAGAGGGCTCAAAGTGTGCTCGAGTGCTGGGACACCAGCACAAAGGAAACGAGAGATGAGATGAAAGACAGGAGAAAGGTAGGGAGAAAAGAAAGAAAGGAGGGGAAGATTTGAGTGTAAGGCACAGGTTGATAAAAGGTTTCCTCTGGACTTGGACTGGCAGCACTTGAATGCACACACAGTGGGCTATTGCCTGCATCGCCTTAAAGCACGGAATTCTGGTATTTATTCTGAAATAGCTTTTGTTGTTGACTTGCAAGGTTTTCAGCTGCCTGCTATCTACCAACGGACAAAATAGTCATAAGGGACTTTTTCCATTCCTCCGACTTAATTTCTTTATCCATCAGCAAATGATGAGTTGGAAAATACTGTTGAGATCATTCTATACATTTTCCAACAACAAAAATCACTAATACTCAACAAGCTGGAAATATTTTTAAGTTTAAGGTGAGTTCATTAGCGCTCTTAAATCTTTATTTCGATTTTTTCCATGTCTCTTTTGTGCTGTGCTTTTTAACATCTATTTGGCAAATAGCATCTTTGATTAAAAGCAGGGGAAGATTTAGGGGCAAGTATTAGGAGTTTCCTCAGCCACTACAAGTCCCATAAGACTGTCTTTACATGCAACTCTGGTTATACAGCACAATCTGCTGTGCGCAGCCGTATCCGTGAATCGGCGCACTCGGAGCTTAGCCAGTTTGGGTGCACGCCGGGGGGGGGGGCTTTCTGGTAGGAAAGGAAACCGAGTTTTGTTAAAGATTTCAGTAAACTTGTCATTTTAAAGGTGCTGGGAGCTTAAAATTAACTTTAGTTTCCCTGAGAGACTATTTTGTGTTTTGTATAAGAGTAATTCTACATTATTCTAAAGCTTTGCAGCACTAGAGGTAGTTCTTGAATCAGTAAACACCCAGCCCTTTTGTGTGGATATCAGTATTGATTGAAAATACTCTCTCAGGTCAGGGAGACCAGCACAGAGTGTAACCAGAGGAGAGGGGTAAAAAGACAGAGCAAACAAATACGAGCAACAGAGATCACATCAAACACACAAGGGAAATGCAGGAGACACACATACAAGTGTTTGAGCAGTGAAAAAAGGACTGGAGGAGCCGGCAGTGGAGAATGGAATACACTGTCTGTGGGCGGTGTCAGCTCATCCCAGACTAACATCTTATTTAAGATCCAGAATAAAAACCTGTGCAGTAATGACTCACACCATTTATTGAGAAAGTCACTAAAAGACACAGAACACCAATAACACAAACTAAAAACTGTATTTATACATCTCTGAATAACTGCATTTTCTTGTAATGGTCCTCTCCTTGAATCGTCACTTTATCGTGGTGGAGGGGTTTTCATGCCTAAGTGATCCTAGGAGCTACTGTATGTTGTCAGGGGCAATTTGCCCCTGGTAGGGTCTCCCAAGGCAAACTAGGTGACAGGTCAGACTAAGAGCAATTCAGAAGACGCTTGTGACTATGTCTTCCTGTGGGCCCACCACTTGCAGGAAGGGTCGTACGGGATTGGTGCTGCGTGGTTTGGGTGGTAGCCGAAGGCGGGGCCTAGATGGTCCAATCCCCAGTGGGCAAAACTGGCTCCAAATGGGAGGAGGTCCTGGGTCAGACCTAGGACATGCTGGAGAGACTACCTCCCTTGGCTGGCCTGGGAATGCCTAGGGGTCCCTCCAAGGGAGCTGGAGGAGGTTGGTGGGGAGAGGAAAGTATGGGCTTCTCTGCTTGGGCTGCTGCCTCCGCAACCTTGATGAGGATAAGCGGAAGAAAACAGATGGATGGGTGTTTTAATGATTAAAGACTTGGCATTATTCCCATTGTACATGTATATGACAGCAAGTCTTACATTAATGGCAGCTCCTTGAAGGTACAGCAGGTAAAATAGGAACTGCTAAAAAAAAAAAAAAAAGCAGTAACATGTCCTAATAACTGACTGACAAAATAGCCTCATTGCATGTTATTCATAAAGTGAAACTGCATGAAATGCACGGACACCAAATGTGACTTGTTACAAATACTACATAACTGGTGCATGTGTAACCTTTAATTTGACTGTCATATTTTATTAATTTTAATATCATTTATCTCATATGCAATTTGTGCATTGTTATTTTAGGGATTATATAAGTTGTGTTATAATTATTATTAACGCACAATAACTGGCATATCAAGGAAAAAGTGATGAAATCTTATGTTACATTTGACCCACCTCACTGCCAACTTCTTTAGTGTTTACTGCTTCAAAGTCAATTTAAATGTAAAAGTATCAGTCTTTACACATTTTGAAACATGTGACATTGGTTACTGATGAAAACGATGAACCAAGTGTAAAAAAGCAAAATCATTTAGTCGAGTGTTGATATCACCTTCTGTCATGAGTGTTTTTGCTCCCACAAAGTGAAAAACAACAAATGGGTATTAATAGTGATTAATCAAGATTCATCCAGTGACCCTGTGATTAATTTAGAATAATAGCGAATGGGTATTAATCGTGATTAATCAAAGTTAATCCACAGTGACCCTGTGATTAATCAGATTGAAATGTTTAATCGTTTGACAGGCCTAATTATTATGTAACTGATTATTTAATCACGTCATTTATTATTTTATATTGACATGTGTTTTATTTAGTGATATGTTGATTTGTACTTTGCCTTTTTTTGTGGTATGGCCTTTTTCATGAATGGACACAGCATGTAAGAGAGAGAGCGAGAGAACAAAGTGTGAAGCGGCACATGTTAAGTAGCTATTAAACAAGCTAAATACTGTCCCGCCGTGTTGGTTTATTTTAGCAATGAAGCCGGAGGAAGTATCATTCCTCCATCCTTCATTGAAACCCGCTTTAACCCACTGCCTTGAAGACTGTTGAGAACAAAATAATAGGGTTATACACGTGTGGCTAAGGATTGGTTAGGTTTTTGCTCAAACTCCATAGGAAAACACAATGCATGCGGATATTTTTGTATTAAACCAAGGCGTAGTATTGTTCTCCAAACTAACTATAAAAAGCAAACCATAAACACTGCTTGTAGAATAGAGATGCCTATAGCATCTAAGTAAAACAAGATGCAAAATTATATTTATATTTTCACTATTGTATAATCATTTGAGAATAAGAATCAGAGGGAGGGTCCCTGACCACGGCGTATGCCATGTTTCTGCAGTAGCTTTGAATGAACAAACCAAACACTGATTCTCATGAGGGCCTTCACATTTTGCAGCCTCGTCTAAATCCATTTGGATGGATGGGGCAAGGCTGTAGGTATTCACTTTTTTGGCAATCTGAAACCATAGATCCAATTCAGTCCTGGACACTGTACCTTTAAATACTTGCATACAATTATAATGGATTTATAAAGCACTTTTCAAAACACCCAAAGAGATTTTCACTGAATCCATTATTCATTGACTTCCCAGTCACACACTGGTGGCTATAAGCTACATCTGTAGCCACAACTGCCCTGGGGCAGACTGACAGAAATATGGCTGACAGTCCACACAAATGACCTCTCCGACCACCACTAAACATTCATAAGAGACAAGGTGGGTGAAGTGTCTTTCCCAAGGACGCAACGGCAGAACGACTGGGCTGGAGCAGGGTTCAATCTGCTAACCCTCCAGTTATTTGACAACTCGCTTTAATTCCTGAGCTGCAGAAAAATGAACATCAGTAATAATACTAGCACACCAATATACATATTTGTATATTCTAAATTGAGATTATGTATGATTTGTTGACATGGAAAATGGCAGCATTTTTCCCAGCAAGTCAGTAGGAAAATTCCTCCTATATTTTAGGCAGAAATAATGGTCAGATAATCCTGCAGGGTTTTTTGATTGCATCGGTGTTGAGACTGCATCGTGCTAATTCAGTGAACGGAGAGCCTGTTTTTTGACGAAGGCCTGATGTAAGGTTCAACTCTGTATAAAAAAATGGATGTCTACAGGGACTGTGGCTGAAAGGAGAAGGTTATATTTACATTTCTTTGTTCACTTCCACCTACAGCAGCTTGAGAACTGAAGGCAAACCTCACTCCAGATACTCTAAGGCCAAAGAAAAGACTATTTACTGAGACAGAAACTTACATTTTACTGCTAATGTGCCTCCTCACACAGTGAGGAGGCACATTGTATGTTTCAGACATTGTGTGCATCTATCTACAGTTACAAACAAACCATATTAAAATGTGCCCAGTACTCAGGTTATTATGTAGACATAATATATGTATACCATTGTCATCCCTGGTCTTTAATAACTGTTTTTGCAATGGATGCTATGAGAATTTTGATCAACCTGCAGAGTGACTATTCATGTCTGTCACTCTGTGTTTTTATGATGCTCTAGTGCAGCCCACAGCCAGATACACAATATTCTATCAGGATGTTTCATAACACCTCCATGATTTGCAATTATGTAAAGGTACACATTATACATGTACGTATATATGTACTAAAAAAGATGAAAAGCCAAATAATTAAATTAAATTATAGAAGATGCATAACACTTGAGTCCTATATCAGTAATGCAACATAATGAAATTTAATTAATTTTAATGTCGCTGCTGGATTATATTGGAAAGAGTAATATAGTTAGAATGCATTCTAATCCGTAATAACACCCACAGAGTGCATATATACACTCCTGATCAAAATTTTAAGACCAGTTGAAAAATTGTAAGAATGTACATTTTGCACTGTTGGATCGTAAGAAGGTTCTAAGGGACCTTTCACACCTACAGCATTTGGTCCGCTTCAAGCGGACCAGAGT